>APFE030939700.1:27672-60896 GCA_000404065.3 Pinus taeda | reverse complement strand
GATTGAAAATAGGCAGTAACCCTTACCTTCCAATAATTGAAGTTTGTCCCATCAAACACCGGTGGCCTGATTGATGCTTCTCTCTCGTAGTTGCTCATGATGATAGATCTTCCTTCAAGCGATCAAGCTTCTTCTAAAGGACCTGCTCTGATACCAATTGTTGAAATAATACTGAGAGGGGGGGTGAATTAGCATTATCAAATCTTTTCCAATAAACACTTGCAGATCTGACTAATGAAACTTGTATATACCTTCCAGATTTTAATGTAATTTATTCTTTATATGTTAACCATTAGATTGTATGTCAGAACCATATAATAATAAACAGGAACAAGAAACATAGATAGTCACACCAAAGAACACCAGATATAAGGTGGAAACCCAATGTGGGTGAAAACCACCTGTTGCAATATGTCTCTATCTTCTTTCAAAGAAACTTCTTTTTTTTTTACCAATGATTTTGTACTGGTGAGTCCTCTGCCAGTACGCAGCTGGCAACCGTGCAGAGAGCTGATAACCCTCTCTTCCGTTTTCCAGCTTCTCCTGGAAGGGAAGCTACAACCCCCTTAGGCTCTTGTACTAGGCATAAGAAAATCACTAGTATTGTAGGTGTTGACCTACCAGAAGGCTTACTAACCTTCTCTTTCTTTTTTTTTTTCCAGGACACGTTTCATAAATTTTCAAACTGGATCCAAAACATCAAGTACATGTGCATCACCCAATCTCCTTTAAACAAATAACTTCTCAAAATGCAGTAACCAGAAAATAACACCAGTAACCAGACACCAATTTAAACCCAAATCTCTGTAGAAACAGATAAAGGCAGCTAAAATATATTTCAGGAAAGGTCCGCAACTTCACTGAAGGAAACCTGTGGATATCCGAACTTCTGCCATGACGAGTCTGCGCAACTCCGCACCTGTTTCTTCTCTGGTTTTGCGCACCTTCGCACCTGCTTCTTTGCCACTCTCTTCAGTAGATCTAACTTATAATGCTCCAGTTTCTTCTTGATTTAGATTCAACTATGTCTCACCAAACGATTATCAGAAATTTAGATCTTGCTCTTCTTAAGATTTTCAATTCAACTGTGATTAGCCAAATAATCTCCTTTCCTTTTTATAGGCTAGGCCTCACTCAAAACCATGGACCAAAGCCATTGAGAAACAATACCACGGACCCAATACTTGGGTTCAACTCTTTTTTTTTTTTTTGGATGAAATACCACGAACCAAAACCATAGGATCAAAAACTGTCGAACTAATACATGAACCAACCATAAGATTTTCCATGTGCGTGTGCTTTTCTCTGCATGAAAGTGCATGAACTTTTCTCTGCATGAAAGTGCGTGAACTTTTCTCTGCATGAAAGGAAAGAAAGTGCATGAACTTTTTTCTGCATGAAAGGAACTTTTCTCTACATGAAAGTGCGTGAACTTTTCTCTGCATGAAAGGAACTTTTCTCTGCATGAAAGTGCGTGAACTTTTCTCTGCATGAAAGGAACTTTTCTCTGCATGAAAGTGCGTGAACTTTTCTCTGCATGAAAGTGCGTGAACTTTAGGTTTGCACCTGCGGAACCAGAAAATAACTTTGTTGCACTATAATTTATCATTTGAGATGAGTGGGTTGCCATCAAGTACAACATATGTATCATAATGCCAACAACTACCCCTTACCAAAAAAGGACCATATATTTCAAAGGGTAGTGGGCGCATCTAGGATTCACTGTTAGATGGATTCTCTAGGTATAACTAGATCTTAGTCCAACTTGAGGACCAAGCCAAAACTGCGTTTACTACTCCTTGGGGTACCTTCATGTATTTGAAGATGCCCTTTGGATTAATGAATGCAGGTTCCACGTTTCAAAGAGATATGGATATAGCTTTTGCCAAGGAAATCCATGATTTATTAGTAGTATACCAGGATGACTTCACAGTCTTCTCTAAATCTGACAATCAACACTTAGACCACCTCAGAAGAGTATTTATCAAATGCAGGAAATTTGGGATTTCTTTAAATCCTAAAAAGACACTTTTCGGTCTAGAAGAGGGAAATTTGTTTGGACGCATCATATCTAAAGATGGGATTAGGATAGACCCTGCTAGAATAGAAGCCATTTTGACCATTTCCCATCCCCGAAATATTAAAGAGCTACAATCATTTCTAGGTAAGATTAATTTTTTTAGGAGATTTATCTCAAATCTAGCAGAATTAATTAGGGAATTAAATAACATGTTAATAAAGGACTCAGCAATTAAATGGACATTGGAGGCCAAACAATCCTTTGAAGCTATCAAGGAAGCTTTAACCAAGACTCCAGTCCTGGTTAGTCCTGACTTTAGCAAATATTTTATTATTTTTTCTTTTGCTTCAGAACACACCATTGCAGCAGTGTTGTTGCAAAAGAACAATCAAGGATATGAACAACCAATAGCATTCTTTAGTAAATCCTTAAGAGATGCCACACTCAAATACAATATCATGGAAAAGCAGGCTTTAGCCTTGGTTAAGGCTATTAAAGACTTCAGAGTATACATTCTGTACTCTCACATTATTCTTATGTTCCAAAATTTTAGTTAAGGACATTTTGAATCAAAATGGGCTTGAAGGAAAAAGAGGCAAATGGATTGCCACAATATTGGAATATGATATAGAGATAAAGGCCACCAAGCTCATCAAAGGCCAAGGTTTAGCCAAACTCATGGCTGAATCGAACTGTCAGGCCCTTGATATCAACTACATTGGTGCCCTTGATGATCAAGAGGAGATGGTGACTCCACATATCAGTGAACCTTTTACTGATTCACCATGGTATGCATATATTACGTTTGTATTACTAAACTTACAATCTCCTCCTGGATTGACAAGAACTAAAGCTAGATTCTTAAAAATGAAGTCATTAAGATATTGTGTTGTTGATAATGCATTGTTTTGGAAGGACAATAGTGGTATTCTCTTAACATGTTTATTAAAAGATGAAGCTGACAAGATTTTACAAGAGTTTCATGCAAGCAATTGTGGAGGACACTTGTACTGGAAGAGTATTGCTGACAATATTCTGAGGGTTGGTTTCTACTGGCCTACTTTGTTTGCAAATGTCAAAAAACATGTGACCTCCTCTCATAAATGCCAGATTTTTGAGGGAAAGAGAAAACTTTTACCCTTACCTCTTAAACCAATTTCCACTGAGATGCCATTTCAATAATGGGGGTTAGACTTCATTGGGGAAATACACTCAACCTCCTCATCTAAGCACAAGTGGATTCTGACAGCCACAAACTATTTTACCAAATGGATAGAGGCCATACCTTCTAGGCAAGCCATAGACACTGTCATAATCACCTTCCTAGAGAATAATATCCTTTCAAGATTTGGATGTCCCCAGAAGCTCATTACTGATAATGCAATAGCCTTTAAATCCAAAAGAATGATAGATTTCTATAACAAATACCACATCACCCTTGGTCATTCCACAACCTATTACCCGCGAGTTAATGGACTAGTAGAGTTGTCCAACAAAATTCTGGTCAATATTATCAAAAAATTACTGGAAGACAATAAAAAGACATGGAACAAGAATTTAGTTAATGCCTTATGGGCAGATAAACTGACTACAAAGATGTCTATTGGAACATCACCCTATCAGCTGGTTTATGAGATGGATGTAGTTTTCCCATCATCCTTGGGAGTTCCAGTCATGAAGATCCTCCAGGATTTACAGGTGGAACCAAATGATATTCAGAGAAGAATAAATCAGACCATACACCTGCAGTAGACCAGAGAAGAAGTATATGTAAACTCACAGGTAATCCAGGAAAAGATTGAGAAAGTATTTGATAAAAAGACTAAAGTAGATGATTTTCACATAGGAGACAAAGTCCTTAAGTGGAATTCAAGGAGAGAAGACAAAGGAAATCATGGAAAATTTGATTTTCTGTGGCAGGGGCCTTATGTCATTTATGGCTACAGAGGCAACAATGCCTTTTTCTTGAAAACATGAATGGATTAGATCTACGAGGAGGACTTGTTAATGGTTGGATGTTGAAGCATTATTTTTCCACTGATTCACAATAGTTCATTTTACTTTGCATCATTGTACATAACATTGCAGAGTGCAGATTGGATTCGTTGGTAATCCTTTGAAGTTGAAGCCCGGAGAGAAGGCCCTGAGCTTTGGAGAATTTATTATCATAAGTATTAATAAAGCAGGAATACAGAAGCACAGTTCACAAGTAACTATAGTCACAATTCAAAGGCTTATTGGTCTTCATAGCTCTTCATATTTCACCGAAAATTCCAATCCCCATGTGGAGCCACTATTAGAGTCCTATAGTGATAGGATTCATAATTTTAAAAATTGGTTAAGAGTAACTCTTGTAATATTCTACATACCTTGCTTTCTGCAAATTGTTTCCATATTAAAACTAAAAAAAGTAAAGAGGGGTATGTCCTAAAAGAAATATCAAAGGACAAGAAAAAATAAGAAAAGGTCAAAAAATAAACAAAAATTGAAAAATATATATATGAAACCCAAAATAAAAATAGACCATGAAAGTGTGCAAGTCCAAGTGCCACTACTCTTTACTTTACTGTCTTAAATAACGGTTGTGTGCAGCTTGTCATACATGCCACAACCCATGGTAGTCAAACTGCTTAATCTTGACTATTTCATGCTTTGAATTTTATGTTTATAGTTAGAGAATAAAATCTGACCAAATAGCTTAATCTTGGCAGATCATTAGATAGGTAGAGAAAATAAAAGGGGCTCATCAGTTTAATCTGAGCCCTTGGAAGATATAAGGTTAGAGTTAACTAGTTCGTTTTATAAAAGAAAATGAAAGAAAAGGGCTTGCTAGCTTAAGGGCACCCACCAAAGTGAAGAAAAATGTTAGGGTAGGTAAAGAAAGGTTGCTAAAATACAAGTCATTTGGAGCATAAGCACTACTATCATGCTTAACTATGTGTTTCAAGTGTGCAGGAGTGGTTATCAATGGAAAAGGCATGCTCATAAGATGAGTTTAACTAACTCCCCCTCCTTTCACAAACTTCTCCCTCTCATTCTTATTAATTTCCCCATCGTCTCTTAAAATACCCCTTTTCCCCTCCATTTTTACCCTTATTTCATTATCCCATATTTCCCCTAGAAATTCCCTTTAAAATCCCTTCCCCTTTGCTAAACTATCATTATGTTCCATAAATCCTTTTTTCTTAGGGTAAAATTCCTTTTCCCCCCTTTGTGAAAAGTTATTTTTCCCTTTTTCTAATCTAAAAAACCCATAAATCAACTTATCCTAAGTTGAAAAAACCTTCTGCCTTGAAAAAACCCGCCTGATGGATCATTTGAGTTAATACACGAATTAAAGTTAATTAAACACGCTTAATTATTTTTGATTAGGAGGGCCCCTCCCTAACCTTTCCCCCAATCCCCTCTGCGCATCTTTTCAACTCGACCACCATCCGATCAACACACATCTAATCTAATGGTTATCGCTCCATTTCGCACGCATTCAACTTCCAAGCTTTAACAACCTGATAGCACCCGAAATTTAGTGATGTCTCACCATCACAACATTTCGCATCCCCTCTGAACTTTACCACCCTTCCCCCAAAAGTGGTGCGATAAGGGGCAAAACCACCCTCTTGATACCAATCATTATTCATAACCATTTTTCCCGCTTTTCTCAGTTTTCGCCCAATAAAGCCCTCCAAATTCCATTTCCACGATTTTTTTGATCATCTGTACATTCAAATCCTAAGCTTTCTGTGCACTTGAAGTCTACAAACCGTCAAATAACTACTAGACGCCATCTTGCCTTCAACAGTCGTCCAAAGCCACTACCTGTCACCTATAACCTAAGACCCTTAGCTAAATTCACAACACCAACCTCCGGTTTCCGGTATTCTGCAAAAATACACCACATTTACCCTTGTTATTATAAAAAGGTTCAATTAATTTAACGTTGAATGAACTCAACTTAGCTATCCTACCCGTGAATTAAGCAATTTTCACCCAGACCCTTAAAAAACCTGCAAAACCCAGACCACTAGTCGAACCCCGCCAATTCAATTTCCGACTTTTACCCCCATTTTCCACACAATGGCTACCCACATTTCCCTGAATGTTAAGCCTATTTCAACCCCCCACCTTGACCTATATCACCTACCCTTGGCTGATAGGGATTTTCAGATTAAAGATACATCTTCAGCCTCTGAAAGAATGAAGCTCCACTTCTGGAGCAAAGACAGATTTTTAAACCATGTTGATGACATTCACCTCTGGAGTCAAATCTCCCCCTCTACTCATTCCCAGAAGTCCATGCTCTCCCAGACGTTATCCATTATTATCAAACCTGCTACATCCCCAGCCAAAGAGTTGTAGTAGCCCCCAATCAATAGTTGCTCTTCACTATCACTCCAGAATCCATCAATTAGATGTTACAAGTCTAGGCCAACCCAAATTTAGCTCCTTTGTCCATTCGAGGACAACTAAAAATCTATAATTCTATTGATGAGGGCAAAGCCAAGCAATTTTTCAAAGATTTCATAGTTGCATAAAGGCATATACCAAATTTTACCCCTCCATACTACGCCCCTATGTTTCACAAACTACCAAGCATATTATCACCACGATATCTTACATTCTTGGATACAGGATAGATGAACATGTTTATGAAGTTACTTTTTCATTCTTGTTGCTTTTTACCCCTGGTAAACCCCCTGCCATCAAGTTTGACTGTGCTCAGTTCATTGCATACAAAATGCATGAAAAACTCATCAGATTGCCCACTGAAAGGGTGTTTAAGTTCTCTGCAGTATTGTATTATTTGTTTTTGTACTACCAAACTGATAAATTCCCCATGAAGATCATAAAAGGTGACAGTTGAGGAAAAGGGAGGTCTGTACTCTATTGGATACCTATTATCCAGAAATATTCTAATGTTTCTAATTATAAGGACTTCATAGATTCCTTTGTCCACCTAGTGATGAATATGCTGACAGGAATTGTGCAACCTAGGATTAGTCCTCAGATCAAAATGGTACTTCAACTGGCCAAAAACAGTAAGATAGGAGACTGGTACTTGTACCAAAATCACACAAAGATCAGAGTCCATGGCTCCCAACTGGTTCCATATAAATTTCGAAAGTATCTTCCCTTAAGAATTTTTTCCTTGGAGTATTTCAGGAAAATCATCAACTCAGATGATGTCCACTTCGTGGCTGCAAAGAAGAAGGCCCAATTCAGAGTCAAAAGTGAGTTGGGCCCCTTTATTTACAATAATAAATAAGCTGGACCAAAGGCATAGAGTATGTTACAGGAGTTGAAATTTGCCAAGATTTTTATGTGGCAGTATGACCCTCATGGAGTAATAACAAAAATGATAAGTAGGGATAAACTAGCTCCTTATGCACATTATTCAATGCCTGAAATTTAAAGATATGCCAACCAAACTAAATGGTTGCAAAACACTTTAGTACATAAAGATAAAACAATTGTTGGTGTTAAAAATACTCTGTATGATATTGAGCAATAGATTGACCTAAGTGAGTTCCTGCAGGTCCCAGGTCAAGGCCAAAGGATGGATGCTCACTCTGCATTGCAAACACCTTTGAATCAAGAAAAGAACCCAAAAACAAAGAATATACTTCCAGTTCCCAAATGGAAACAGTGGATGAGCAAGCAAACCAAAGGAAAAAAGAAAATTGAATCCTATGTCTGAACAGGAAGAACAGAGTGAGGTGGAAGGAACAGAGTCAGAACCACAGTCATAATATCGGCTTGACATAGCGGGTCAGAAAGGGAAAGAGGTAGAGGAAACAAATGAACTCGCCACCTCTAACACTCAGTTGATAGAAAGGAAAAATTCAACAGAGGTTTCTTCCTTTGTAAGACTAGTTGACAAAGCAAAACCCATTAAGGATAGATATAAGGATATTAAAATCAGGAATGAAAATTTGAAAGCTAAGACATATGCTCAGTATTTCAAACATTTAGCTCCTAACCATACCAAACTAATGTCTGCATTTGATATTGAGGAGGGAAACATGCAAATGTCATATATGCATCCAAAAATGCCACAACCCAAGTCTGCAGCAGATTATAAGAAGGCCACATTTGAAGTATTAGCAAAGGACATCCATCCCGTGGACCAAACAGAGTTTCATAAACAAGTTGGAGAGATGATATACTCCACCTTGACTGGTAAGGCCATGGATGCATACAGATTACAGGAGTCCTTGAATAATACCATTGAACAGTTTAAACTCGAGAAGGCCTCCTCCAGTGCTAAAGACGCAAGGATTAAATCCTTGGAAGACCTGATCATTGAGTTGAGCTATGACCCAAAGGACATAATAGTTGATAAAAAAGAAGAATGAATACATTGCGGCCCTGAAAAAAACAGTTCAAACTGCCTCAATTACAGCACCCTCAAACAAAACAAGTCATAGAGAGTCAAACTGCCCTGGAGGAAATGCTTGACATAGTGTTGTAGTTGAACACCCAGTTGAAAGAAATGGAAAAAGAAATGGACAAGGTTACCAAGCAGGCCAACCTCCAGGAAAATGTAGCCACAGTCATCCCAATTGTCACCACAACAGTACAATCAACATTAGCTGAGAAATTGGGTCCTACAGTTCCATTGGCCACTACATTGCCTACAACAACACCATCTACTTCAGCAACAAGGTCGACCGCAGTAGATTCTACTGGTGAAGAAGCCAATAAAATGGCTAAAGCCATGGAAGAGATGTCCCTCAAAGCCAATGAAATTAGGAAACTGGAAGAGAAAGTAAATAGTTTAGAGACAGACTGTAAACTTGCTCAAATTATGAATAAGGAAGAACAACACAAGGTAAAAAGATTAACTAAGAGGATAAAGAATCTAAAGAAAGAAATGACTCTAGGTGAACCATTAGGACAGGCAAAAGAAAAACTGTGGGCCAATATCATTGACTCTGTTAATGATATTTGGCCATCAATTTAGGTAATTTTTTAGCAAATTGATCTAGTTAAAGAGGCCACAGAGGCAATTAAAAAGGTTAAAACAGAGCTGGAAGGGATTCTATTGAGCAAAGGAAAAGGTACAATTCTTCCATTCATTTCTTTATCTTTCCCTTTCAACATAATTCTTTTTATTCTAAAAACTGGAAATATGATAAAATATTATAGTTGAAATGGGAAAGTAGTGGTTAATACGAATTAATCAATTATTGTGTTTTTTTATACCGAAAAGGAAATATTTGGAAAATCACTATTCGAAAGGTAAAGACAAAAGCATAGCAACTATTATTCCTCTGCTAGGAAACCGTGTCCAGACAAGGAGATCGAAACTAGAGCGCGCAGTTAAGGAAAAGAAGGAGAAAACAGAGCATCTGCGCAAGAGGACAAGAAGATAATTGAAGAATAGAAGATTAAGTGAAGCCCTCAGGATCTTTTGATCCTGAGGGATCGCTACTTTAAAGGTTATCTACAACCTTGATGTATTCGCATGCCCACTATAAATGGGGCAACGATTGTAAAGACAGGGGGGAGATTTTGATTTTTCAGAAATTACTGTTGTAATCTCAACTTTGATCATCGACTCTCTTTGAAGAGTGATAGCTGTAAACTTTTCCATACATGATTAATATATAACTCAGTTGTTGTTCCATTATCTGATCCTGGAGTAAACTCAGCGGTGCTTCACTGGTGGCTAAGGGCCCAGCCCTGGTGGATTCACCTGCATCTTGTCTCACTATTTTACAATTGCAGTCTTGTGTGGTTTGATTTCCTTTGCATTTGCTTAATTCACTTTATTCGGTAATCTTTTGTTTATGAACATTTCGCGGAATTGCTCTGTTATATCGAAATCATAATTGGATTGTGTTGGTGACAAAACTATTAATTATAACTTGAAATGTCCTGTTGTTCATTCTGATCTAATACTACGTTGTCTAATTCAGATTGTTATTCATTTAATTTTTGCCCACTTATAATTGCAATTGTTGTTGAATTAAGTTATTGTTCAATTATAACTGCGATTGTCGTTCCTTTAATACCTGTGATTAATGTTCATGCTGCTAGAATAAGATTGTTGATTCAGTTTAACTCATAGTCGCCGTGTGTTTCCAGTTAATTTGCTTTAGTGTGGATTGAAGGGTCTACAACTGTAAAGGACACTAACTACCGCTGTCTAAGTTCCCAGATTGGAGATCTTGCCTATGATTGATTTTCATTTGCATAATTTTACAGGGGAGAGAGTTATCATTACTGAGTCCTCGACTGATGATTCTTTGAGTGATTGATTTAGTTACAGAACATTTCAGTTTCTTGTTATTCCAATTAGATTTTGTTTCCAGCATTCATTTGTCTTTGCATTTTAAAGCACTATACTGCAAAACATTACTCTTGAGCAAGTGACCGCCTTAGACTGAGTACACTCTTGAGATAAAAAAATCTTCCCTAGGTTGATAATTAATGTAGGATAAATAGGAGTTCAAAAGACACCTTTTATCACCCAACATTTTGGCGCCATTGTTGGGGAGAGTGTAGCCATTTGTTTTAAGAAGAGTAGTGTGCATTTGATAAGTACCTGCTAGGAGAGAATTGGGTATTAAAAACAAAAGGTAAGAACCTGCGTACGGAGCATGTAACAGCCCTGCTCCCCCGCCCACTTTCCTGCAGATTTGTTGATTACTTTGGGTGGAAATAAGTAATTGAGTTGTGTGCATGACTAAGCAGAAAAAACCTGAAAGGAATTCAAAACCGCTACCCAAAACTGATAAAGCTAAGGGGCCGGTGACCCTTGGCCGATCGACCTTTATAGACGATATCATCAAGAAAGTATAATCTCAGCCATCAGTAGGTCCTAGAAAAGTTGCTTCTAGACAACCTACTAGCTCCCTTCGGGCCATAGAATCACCATTTGTAGCCTTTGCTGAGGTGCATAGACAAACAGAAGAAACCGAGTAAGATTTTCAAGAAATTCAGAATTCTCGCTCAATTTCTTTACAAGAAGGGAACTCTAGTAACCTCTATGAAGGAGGAGGAGAAAAAGGGGAAATAGAAGAACCAAGATCCACTCTTGGAGTAGTTCAAACACTAAGCAGCCCAGATAAGGGAAGCGTTGTCAAGATCTTCCAAAACAAAGCTGAAGGATCTGAAGAGCCAAAATCTCCCCAGATATTAGTTCAACAAGGAATTCTTATTATCCCATACCAAGGAAGTGTTGTTAAGGTCATTCCTTCTAGTCAACCTAGTAATAATTCCCTAGAAATCCCAGAAGGATATTGGCATATATTCGATCAAATGGCCGAAAATCACCAAACAACTCAAACCTCCACACTGTAATATCCCGTTGTAGACACTGCAGTAAACGCACCTATGAAAGCCATACCTTTGCAGCATATCCCTACATTCCATGGTTTAACATCAGAAGACCGAGAAGCATTTCTATTCAAATTCGATGTGTTATGTCGGGGGTATGACTACACAACAGACCCCCAAAAAATAAAATTATTTCCCTTCACACTAAAAGGAGCGGCTCTACGATGGTTTATGGGGTTCGGTGGAGGTGTTATAAACGATTGGGATCAAATAAAAAGCTACCTTTCTAAAAAAGTATCAGGATTACTGCAGGTCCAGAGAATTAAAAGATGAAATATTTCAGATGGTAGCCAGACCTAATGAGACACTGGAAGAATATGTTGAACGGTTTCAATATAATCTTCAGAGATCTCCTTATGCATAATTACCCTTACCTGACAATGCGTTAAAAACTACATTAATTAAAGGAATGAAGGAACAATAGGTTGAAATACTAAATATTATGGGGAATGGTGACATTTATCAAGAAAATTTTGCTGACATTATTGACTTGTGTATCAAGAGTTCGAGAGGCAGTACGAGGCTAAAACTGGTAAAACGTGACATAATCACAAGGGACAACAAGATCTCTGGTGGAGGTGTAACCCGCGCAGAAATTGGGAATCTACTCGAAGACTTCAAAACCGATATTCTAGGGACTCTAACAACACAACTCGACATTATGAAAGCTAAACAAAAGCAAGCAGAAGCAGAGCAAAATCTGGCAATATTCTACCCAAGATGTAGGAAGAAGCACAGCCATAAAGAGTGCCCGCTAGATATAGTCCAAGTCTGTGCCATCTACACGAAAGACCACTCCACAGAAAATTGTCCCTCACTCTCGAGCCTGAAAGCAGTCTACAAGGAAGCGGAAGAAGAAACAAAACAAGTGTACCTACTCAATCAGTGCCATCAATGGCAACCACGACAAACATGTATGCATGTTGATCCATCCTCTTCTTTTCAGTCTCCTCAGTATAATGCTCAACAATATAATGCAATGTGGCAAAATTAGCCACCTTTCCTCAGCTGGTCATAACAGCCATTTCCTACATCACCATGGCCAAATCAAACAAATCAAACCAATTGGCCAAACTTCCCTTACTATCCACCATTTTGGTAAAAGAATGCATATCTGACACAATGGTCACCCTCCACCTCGCAGAGTCAAACCTGGCAGTCGAACTGGCAAAGACTTATGAATCAGCTAGCTGGAATGATTCCTCTCCCTCAACCTACACTGCCAGCACCATATACATTGCAACAAAATCCTCAGACCAACTTAAGACCACAACTCCCAGCCCAACCCAACCCGAACCCTAATAATAGACGGTTCAATCTGTTCAAATAATCGAAGCACTAGAACTAGAAACCGAGTTAAGGGAGTGCAACGACCTTCAATTAAGGTCTGGGCACATAATAGAAACTGAGGGAGATAAAAATGCTCAAGTTTAAAATCTGTTACCTTTAGAACAACCACTACAAGAAGAGGATGTGGTTAGACAACAAACTCACGACCAAGCAACCACTTCTTCTCCCCCATTCCCTGAATTACTAATCATACCATGCCCAATAGAACATCTTGACTTTGATCTTCTAGGAGAACTAAGAAATTTGTGTATAAAGATCCCACTCCTCCAGGCTATCCAAGATATCTCGATCTACGTGAAAACCATCAAAGATTTATGTATAAAAAAGCCAAAGAGGATAATAACAACTAACCCAACCGTCCAAGTAGTCGGCACCCTATCTAACTTACTATCAAGAAGAGAGGCACCCATAAAATATGAGGACCCAGGGAATCCTATAGTTACGGTGCAAATCAATGGACACTCCTTTTCAAATGCCTTAGTTGATTTAGGAGCTGCAATTAATATTTTAACAACCACCACTTGTCAAAAGCTTGGTATTACATCATTAGATCCAACCACAACCTTATTGGAGTTGGTTGACCGATCGGTAGTCAGACCAGAAGGCACACTACATGATGTAATGGTCTCCGTAGACTCCTGGGAATATCCTACAGAATTTCTGATAATTAATCCCAAAAACCAGCTAGATTGACACCCTTTAATCTTAGGTAGACCTTGGCTAGAAAGTGTTGATGCTTACATTGGCTGCTGACAAGGAAGTATGACTATAACTAGGGGAGTAATCTCAAGAATTTAGCTTTATACCCTCCAGCCCAGCCAAGCCTAACAATAATAAAAAATAGCAAACAACCTGTATTATATCTCATAGAAAACATTAGATCACCATTATCTATAGAAGATGCCCTCGAATTTAAAGATCAAACAAAGGACGACATCATTAACAACTTCATTAACCAATCTGAATCCAAATCCCATGTACAATGCCATATGATAGAAGCAGCATTCGATAACGAACTAGAAGAAGATCCCCTCAAAGACACCCATGATCAATCTATACTGACTACCTCTGTTTACAATAGCAAAAATCTGAACATTAACAAAAATCTGAGAGTTGAATAAGAGGAAAAATTGGTCCAACTTCTGAGAAAATATAAGGAAGCCTTTGCATGGGACTACCCAGACATGAAGGGAATTGACCCCCGGCTATGCACACACCACATATATACGGAAAACGATGCTAGGCCCATTCGCCAAACTCAAAGGAGATTGAATCCTCACCTGAAAGACATTATGAAAGCTAAGTTACAAAAACTTTTAGATGTAAACTTTATTTATCCAATCTCCGATAGCAAGTGGGTCTCTCCACTAGTAGTGGTGCCAAAGAAGAATGGAAAATGGAGGATATGTGTAGACTACGGAGAATTGAACAAAGCAACACAAAAATATCACTTTCCCCTTCCATTCATTGATCAAGTATTAGATTCATTAGCAGGAAATAAATTCTTTTCTTTCCTAGATGGCTTCAGTGGATACAATCAGATTCAAATTTCCCCTGAAGACCAAGATAAAACTACTTTTACGTGTCCATGGGAACATTCACTTACAGAGTCTTACCCTTTGGCCTATGCAATGCCCTGCCACATTTCAAAGGACTATCTTAAGCATTTTTTCAGATTTAATAAATGAAGGGCTTGAAGTTTATATGGATGATTTTACACCCTATGGGGATGATTTTGAGCCTGCATTACAAACACTGGAAAAAGTGTTGCAAAGATGTATCACTACTAGACTTTTCTTGAGCCATGAAAAGTGCCACATGATGATGACCGAAGGACTTATCCTGGGTCATTATATCTCAAAAACTGGGATACAGGTAGGCCCAGCTAAAATTCAGATAATCTTGTTAATACTTACGCCTACTACACAAAAAAAGGTACACAGTTTTCTGGGATTCTCTGGTTATTATAGAATATTCATAGAACATTTTTCTCAGATTGTTGCACCTTTATATGCACTAACAGGAAATCTTGATTTTATTTGGACAAATAAGTGTGATCGTGCTTTTGAGGATCTAAAGAAGCTTGTATCAACAACCCCAGTATTAAGGGGCCCAAATTGGGATTTGCCATTCCAAATTTCATCTGATGCTTCAGATACAACTATTGGAGAAGTTCTTGGGCAGGAAGAAGATAAAAAACCGTATGAAACTTATTATATTAGCAAGAATCTATCTCCTGTTGAGCTAAACTATACTGTAACTGAAAAAGAATTTTTAGCTGTAATACATGCTGTAAATAAATTTAGGCATTATATCACTGGATATCCTGTTGCTTTATATACAGATCACTCTGCCATAAAATATTTAGCAAATAAACCTATTACAAATGGTAGAGTAACAAAATGGTTGATTTTATGGCAGGAATTTGACATCACAATAAAAGATCGACCTGGAAAAGAGAATCCTGTAGCTGATTTTCTCTCACAAATGTCAAAGCCAGCGGACATAGCAGTGGTCAAAGATCAATTCCTAGATGAACATTTGTTTGTTTTTATTGTCAGAACACCATGGTATGTTGATGTTGCAAATTATTTAGTAGTAGGTAAATTACCCAAGCATCTAACCCCCAATGAACGAAAACAGATTGTACAGCGCAGCACCCGATTCTCATGGATTGGGGGCTACCTATTTCATACAGAGGCAGATATGCACATCAAAAGATGTGTCTGTGAAGACAAAATATTTGACATTCTGAAAGCTTGTCACGACGGACCGTGTGGCAGACATTTCGCAGACCACAGAACTGGTCATAAGGTTTTCCAAACAACCTATTACTAGCCTACAATATTTAAAGATGCTAAGAAGTTTGTACAGGCCTGTGATAGTTGCCAAAGTGAAAGACGCCCTAGGAAATTCAATAATGCCTTTGCAGCCGCAGTTAGTAATTGAGCCATTCAAGCGCTAGGCACTCGACTTTATTAGTCTGATTAACCCATCATCAAATCAGAAAACATACATATTGGTAGCAAAAGAATATGTTACCAACTATGTTGAAGCAGAGGCACTACCAAGAGCTACAGAGACTCTGTGATTCATTTCCTGTTCCAAATATTTGTGCGATATGTCCTCCCGAGGGACATAATTACAGATGGAGGGCCGCAATTTGTAGGTAATAAAATTGCTTCAACATTAAAGAACTACCACATTTGGCACAAAATTACAACCCCTTACCACTCGCGGGCAAATGGCCAAGTAGAGAGCACGAATAAGGTGATAGAGACATTACTTACAAAAACAATTACATCACACAGACGTGACTGGGCTTCAAGATTTCTGGAAGCCTTATGGGCATACTAAACAACGTGGAGAAATACCACCGGTCATTCACCATATTAGCTAATATTTGGCAAAGAACCTATCTTTCCAATAGAATTCGAGATACAAACATTAAGAACAGCACAGGAGGTGGGTTTGAATTTAAATGAGGCCCAGACTAACAGATTATAGCAAATTAACGAGCTAGATGAAATCAAGCTCTCGACTCTTCAACACATTGCATTAATTCAACAGCAGAGAGCAAAATGGCACGATGCCCTAATAAAAAATAAAATCTTCCACGAAGGAGATTGGGCACTCCTATATGATTCCAGGTTTCAGGATTTTCCGGGAAAACTCCAGACTTGATGGCTTGGACAGTATGAAATACAGAAAGTGCATGACAATGGCACCATTACTTTGACTACTATTGATGGATCTGGACATTCGTTTAAAGAAAACGGTCATTAGTGCGACTGTACCATAAACCACTTACTCGGGAATCCTTTTACTAGCAGCTACGGGAAGATTCTGATATGCAGATTCTTGCTGAGGAAAATAATCCTTCCTCGGAATTAGTTCACTAAATAACTCTTTTTCTTCCAAATTTTGTATATAACTTTTTCTTTCCTACTTGTATAAACTACTTTCTGTCCAAACTTTTTTTCCCTGTTGTTCCTTTTCAAAGGAACAGCACTTCCGCATTTTTGTTGTTCCTTTTCAAAGGAACAACACTTTCGCATTTTTGTTGTTCCTTCTCAAAGGAACAACACTTTTGTATTTTTTTTGTTCCTTCTCAAAGGAACAACACTTTTGCATTTTTGTTGTTCCTTTTCAAAGGAACATCACTCTCGCATTTTTGTTGTTCATTTTCAAAGGAACAACACTTTCGCATTTTTGTTGTTCCTTCTCAAAGGAACAACACTTTCGTATTTTTGTTGTTCCTTATAAAAGGAACAACACTTTCGTATTTTTGTTGTTCATTTTCAAAGGAACGACACTTCCGCATTTTTGCTGTTCCTTTTCAAAGGAATGGAATTTCGGCATTGTTGTTCCTTTTCATAGGAATGACACTTTCGCATTTTTGTTATTCCTTTTCAAAGGAACAACACTTTCGCATTTTTGTTGTTCCTTTTCAAAGGAACGACACTTTCACATTTTTGTTGTTCCTTTTCAAAGGAACAACACTCTTGTTTTTGAGATTTATGCGAGTTTCATTATTATTTAGATTCTCTTCCAGATACATTGCATGAGGTTTCTTTTTCATCGACGTTTCGAACCAGAAACGATGGTTCATCTTCAGGATGTGAAAGGAACGACACTTTCGCTTTTTTTGTTGTTCCTTTTCAAAGGCACAACATTTCCGCTAGATTGCATTTTTGTTGTTCCTCTTAAAGGAACAGCACCTCCACCAGATTACATTTTTGTTGTTCCTTTTAAGGAACAACGACTGTTCCATCTAAGGAACAACACTTTTTGAGTGCATTTTTGTATGAACATCATTCGGAGAATTTCTTGTGAATAATGGTTCATTTGTCTTGATCCCTTCACGGCATAAATATAAATTCATGTAAGAACGCAAAACCAGAGGATACTGAAATCAAAAAACAAAATAAAAATCGCTATTCTTAGAGAAACTGCTTGGTATTGATAAGAAAAAGGGGGGAAAGGATACAACTATTTATATCACTTTGTTGTTTTTATTTCCACTAAAACTAAGTGATTGATTATTTTTATCATGTTGGTTCTTCCCTACTCCTCATAATTCTCTTTGATTATTATTATCAAATAATAATAAGGGTATAATTTTCTCTATTGAGATGTTCAGACTTCTTCCACCATCCATACTCTTAAGGAGTGATGAGCCATCCTCTATATATAAATAGGAAGTGCTATATAAAAGAAAAAGAAAAAAGAAAAAAAATATCTATCTGATCACTAACAATTCTATGATTTGGCAGATGGAGGATAGGGGTCTCATCAAGAGTCAGCCTACCATGTTCATAAGGAAGCAATGAAGTGGCATTCCCATTATGGCCACCACACCAGGGAAATGATCCAAGAGGCACATAAAAACAATAAAAACCCTTGGAACAGGAGGTCTCATCACGAGCCGGCATGCCCATCTTTCATTCCTTCCTAGTGAATGGCATTGAGACTCATCTGGTTACCAAGCCAGCTCAATGGCCTCCACTCTCTCAAAAAGCACTTTCCTAGGCATACATAAAGGATTATGGTTCCAAGGGTGAAAAAGAAACTTTTTCAAGGTTATGAACACTTATGGGCAACAAAGCTCTGCTGATGGAATTGAAGTCATATTACTACACATCAATAGTCATTATAAACCCTCTTCTTATATCTTTATCTTCATCTCAAATGAGAGTACGTTCTAAAATCCTTTCGAACCTATTACACGTGTTGTTTAAAAATCAATCATAATGGTTAAGTGGATAATGACCGCATAAGCACTTTTACGTCAGCTGTCCTCTCCCCTATTTTTTGCATCATTTCATAGCATTTCTATATCTATTTGTGATTTTCATCATAAGCCTTGATTTCAGTAATTCGCTACTTTTGCAATCATGCCATGAATATATAGGCCATTCCTTTTTTACTGTACGATTTTCGTCCAGTATGCTGCTCTTCCATTAGTACGGTTGAGGGCGGCCTATCATTCTTTAGGGGGGTGGGAAACTTCCGAAATATGCCTGTATATGTGTCAATCCTTTACTCAAAGGTACTAAGACCTCATCAAATATTAGAGACATCAAATTTTAACGATATTAATGTTTCTAATATATACACAATTTTGTTGTTCCATTGCTATTTCTTTGTTTTGTTCTGCAAATTTTAACAGAGTGTTATGCATAGACGAAATGGGAGGCCGATCAGTGCGCAGTGAACCACAAGTGCTGATAATTTCTGACGTTACACGAGCAATTACGGAAAGAGCAGGATGGATCAATTACCTTACATGGCTACAACAGTCCCATGACACTATGGTCATTGAATTTCTGTAGAATTTGTAGCAAGATTATTCCATGGTGAGGGGAAGGTGAATAACGGTAATAGAGGTGGTAATTGCCAAAGTATCTGGACTACCGGCAATCGGACTAGTATGGACCCAAAAAAAAGTGAGACTTCGAGATGCCATAGCCATCGTCCGGGACGAAGGACAGAACCTTACCGTCAAAGGAAAAGGAGTCCTTCCTGCAACTCTGGGAGAACCATGGGTACAATTAGCCAGAATAGTGCAAAGTTATATCACATGCGATGGGAGAAAAGATGTGGTAAGACCGCGCCACCACAAATTATTAGTAGTGTTAAGACAAAAATGCACTGTAAATTTGCCTGCATATTTAAATTTTTTATTGCATGACGCAGCTCGGAGTATAAGGAAATCCCGTCACACAGAAACAATAGTAAGTCATCATGGTTTGATTCGGTTAATAGTCAACCACAATCTTGCTCAACAACAGAGTAGTTGGGAAGAACTAGTAGGGGGATTGGCCTTACCAGCCCCGAAACGAAAAGGAACTACCAACAAATCAAATAAACCGCAGAAGCGCAAGCAGTCCTCTAGAGTGAGGAGAAGCAAGGGAATGTTTGGAAGTCTCCAAGATAACAATAGCTAGCCTTTAGAAGTACAAGGCACCGAAGATGAGCAACCCTCAGAACTCAAAGGAGGGGAAAACGTGGAAGAAGAATTAGAAGAAAACATGGAAAAGGAACCGGAGGAGGAAACTGAGCACTCTGGCAAGGAAGAAGGGGAGGAAGCAGAGCCACCCGTAGCCTCCAGTGGAAGCCCATTACAAAACCCTCTGTAAGAAGACGAATTGGCCCAAATTTTGGCCAATATGGGTTAGTATATCTAGCCCCACAGCCGACTCAACCTCGATATTGAGGCAGGACAATCATAGGAACACTCTACTCACAGTAAGAGTGCATCCGAGGAGATGAATGATGAGGATGAAGTAGAGGAAGAGGCCACTCAGGAAGTGGCAGATCAAACCAGGGTTACCTCACCTAAGAAACCTAATCAGAATAACGAGAACACTGAAGAGGTGTTCCAAGCAGAGACAAGCAAGGGCAAGGACACAGTCCTGGAAGAACAAAACCCAGGCCTAAGAATAGAAACAGTTGTTCCTTCAAAGAAGAAGAAAAATGAAATTAAGAGGCTATGAAAGGAACAACAAAGGCTACTAAATGTAGTAAAACATCTTAGACAACAAATAAGAGTCCTAAAAAGGGGGAAAACCTCAAAGAAAATCCCGAGAACAAGGGATATAGCCACCCAAACGAAACCCCATAAAATGAGGACCAAGGGAACTCAAACTAAGCCCATTGTCATTTAGGACCACAAGGAACAGCATACAGCTATTACGAACGCAGCAGCCCAAACAGAAAGTCCACCCGTGTGCGACAAGGACATTCAGACAGAGGCACTGTCCTTTAGTGTCACAATTAACCTAACATATCATGAGAAGGAAAGGCAGACTATAGGAATCGGATATCGGAATAAGAAGATCCAGGTAGATCTTCAACCCAAAAATGTTTTGATGGACAATGATCCTAGGATAGTGAAACTCCAACAGGATCTGGCATAGGCTCATCAGACAATAGGAAAACTCACAGAAGAGATTGTTCCTTAGGAGAAATACTAAAAGCTATAGCATCAATTTAAGAACATCAATGCATCAGAAAGCGAGGCCTTTGATAAATGTCGAAAGGTAGAGGAAAGAGTTGAAAAGGTAAAAAATAAGCTAAACTCAGTCATAAGTCGAATGGATACCCTCTGTTCTCTGTATACTGATGTTCTAGCATGTAGGGCAACTTCCAAAAATTATGCTTTGTTTTTGTTAGAAAGGTATTTACAGTTAAAAATTAAGGTTGTCAAGGTAGGGGTACCTATAGAGTTAAAAACTATTGATGATTTCATAAACTGTTGTAAACATTATGGAGTGAAAGTTTGGCGATTGCTATGTGAATTTTATTTGCATAATTTTATGTTGGAGGAGGAAATGGAAAAGAATCCCAGTCCTTTTGTAGGTGATATCCAGCTTCAAGCATTCATCTTGTTTGTTGTTAACCAGATAAAGTGGCTCAAGGTCCATAATACTTTTCAGAGACAAGAAAATAGGATGGACCTCTGGGTTAGATGTGAACCGAAAAATCCATTGCAATTATGGGCTAAGCATAAAAGCCTAATGAAAAAGGAAGGTGTGATCCATATTTTGGGACCCATCCATAAAGTAATTGTCCAGAGAGGAGTAGAATACTTGCTTTCAATCAAAGACCTTGCCATAGCAGCAGCTAAACTCCGATGGAAGACTTCCAATCGAAATATCCAGGACAAAGAATCCTTCAATTATAAAAATTTTAAATTAGTTGCCGATTGCCTAGTTACCTATATTAACCTCATCTTGAGAGAAGGCCCACTTTGGCTAGGTTGTAGATTTCGAAGCCTCGTTATCTGGTATTCTGCAGCAGGATATAAGGCTATGTATGAATTTCCTGAGGGGCAGACAGGAGCCATTTTTGAAGTTTTAGCTACAAATCATGGTTGTAGACCCCTTACTAAAAACCCCTCTCTAGCCTACTCTCTAACTGCTTTGCACGTAAACTACATGGTTTTCATGAGGGCATGAAAAAGGGTAAGTAGGGGGGTGTGTTGAGCAAAGAAAAAGGTACGATTCTGCCATTCATTCTTTATCTTTCCCTTTCAGCATAATTATTTTTATTCTAAAAACTGGCAATATGATAAAAGATTATAGTTGAAATGGGAATGTAGTGGTTAATACGAATTAATCAATTATTGTGTTTTTTTATACAGAAAAGGAAAGATTTGGAAAACCGTTATTTGGAAGGTAAAGACAAAAGCAGAGCAACTGTTGTTCCTCTGCTAGGAAACCTTGTCCAGACAAGGAGATCGAAACTGGAGCGCTCACTTCAGGAAAAGAAGGAGAAAACAGAGTGTTTGCGCAAGAGGACAAGAAGATAATTGAAGAATAGAAGATTAAGTGAAGCCCTGAGGATCTTTTGATCCTCAGGGATCACTACTTTAAAGGTTATCTACAACCTTGATTTATCCGCCTACCCACTATAAATGGGGCAACAATTGTAAAGACAGGGTCCCGGGAGATTTTGATTTTTCAGAAATTACTGTTGTAATCTCAACTTTGATTATCGACTCTCTTTGAAGAGCGATAGTTGTAAAATTTTCCATAAGAGATTAATATATAACTCAGTTATTGTTCCATTATCTGATCTTGGAGTAAACTCAGCGGTGCTTCACTGGTGGCTAAGGGCCCGACCCTGGTGGATTCACCTACTTCTTGTATCACTATTTTACAATTACAATCTTGTGTGGTTTGATTTCCTTTGCATTTCCTTAATTCACTTTATTCGGTAATATTTTGTTTATGAACATTTCGTGGAATGGCTCTGTTATATCGAAATCATAATTGGATTGCGTTGGTGACAAAATTATTAATTATAACTTGAAATGTCCTGTTGTTCATTCTGATCTAATACTGTGCTGTCTAATTCAGATTGTTGTTCATTTAATTGTTTCTCACCTATAATTGCAATTGTTGTTCAATTAAGTTACTATTCAATTATAACTACGATTTTCGTTCCTTTAATACCCGCGATTTATGTTCATGCTACTAGAATAAGATCGTTGATTCAATTTAACTCATAGTCGCCATGTGTTTCCAGTTAATTTGCTTTAGTGTGGATTGAAGGATCTACAACTGTAAAGGACACTGACTAATGTTGTCTAAGTTCTTAGATTGGAGATCTTACCTATGATTGATTTTCATTTGCATCAGTTTATAGGGGATAGAGCTATCATTATTGAGTCCTCGACTGATGATTGTTTGAGTGAATGATTTAGTTACAGAACATTTTAGTTTCTTGTTGTTCCAATTAGATTTTGTTTCCAGCATTCATTTATCTTTGCATTTTAAAGCACTATACTGCAAAACATTACTCTTGAGCAACTGACCTCCTTATACTGAGTACACTCTTGAGATAAAAAATCATCACTGGTGTTGAGTCCCAAAACTGCATCTTTCCTACACCTTTTTCTAGCTTCTTTCCATTCATCTGAACCTCCTAAATCATCAATATCATTGCATAATAGTTTAAAAAGGGAATTTAAAGTGGTTTATTGATTATGTGTTTGTGTTGCTATTTGAACTAGATTTTTGTTTATAAGTTGCGGAATCTTGTCACTTTCCGCAGCCAACCCAAGTTTTTGCAGCGATTTTGTCAAAGTCTATATTGCAGGTGTCTTTAGGTGAATCGAGCCACATGGGCAAGCTGCAACCAACGTGGACATGGACCGAGTCCTATTGGCTCAGTCAAATTCATCAGAAAATGCCATAGTCAATGGTGGGAAAAACGATGGTCAACTCAAGAGTCCTACTGTGATAAAACTATGTTTTTCACCACGTGACGCTTTGCGTGGTTTTTCCTAGATCTCGGGGGACAAGTTAACACCTGTGGACTGCTCCATGAACCAGATCCAATAGCCACCTTCCAAAGATTGAATCCTCACGGCAGCCATAGTGCTAAATCTCGGGACATGGTTGTTTATGTGTCTTGTATCAGCACCGAATGTAGGAAAACAGTTATATTATCCTCTGTTATAAATAATGTGTTCTCATACGCATATTAGTTAGCTTTTTGACAATGTAATTTTGACTGTAAAGGAACCCACTGTGTCGTAACTTTATCACTGTGTTGTGACAGCATTTTAATACATGAGAAGTCTATGTTTTTGAGCTCAATTGGTGGTTGATCGTTGACTGTCCGAGGATTGTGTAGAGGGCCCCTGCACAGGCCGAGGTCTTTTTTATTATTGTAAAGTTTCATGTTTCATTTCTTTATGTTCTTATGCCATAATCATTCACTTGTATATATATCACAGTTCTTATGGTGTTAACGCTTGATAGTTGTCCATAGTTTTTCACATTCTATATAATGTTAACTAATCAGTGCTTTTGTTTCATATCACAATAGGTAGCCCGAGCAGCACATAGTTTTCTAATGACTAATGACATGGAATCATTCTTGTCCTTCTGCTGATTTTCATTTCCTTTAGTTTTTAGTTCCAACATTTTGTTATTTCTTTCAGTTTTGCTCATTTACTTTTCTGCAAGTTAGTTATTGAATTGCTCGTGACATTCTTAGTTACCTCCTAAAGCCAGAGTGAGTTGAATGGTGAGGGATTGAAGTATGAAGTGTGTAGTTTCATATTAGTTTATTCTTCTGCAAGTTAGTTATTGAATTTCTCATGACATTCTCAGTTACCTCCTAAAGCCAGAGCGAGTCGAATGGTGAGGGATTGAAATATGAAGTGTGTAGTTTGATATTAGTTTATTTTTCTACAAGTTAGTTATTGAATTGCTCATGACATTCTCAGTTACCTCCTAAAGCCAGAGCGATTCAAATGGTGAGGGATTGAAGTATGAAGTGTGTAGTTTGATATTAGTTTTATTTTCTGCAAATTAGATATCAGATTGCTCAAGTTGTTTATGATTACCTCCTAAAGCCAAAGCGAGTCGAATGGTGAGGGGTCATAATATGATTTGATGTAATGTGATTTTAGTTTATATTTTCCACAGTGCTCATTTTTATATGGTCGACGTTTCGAGTCTAAACCCAGACTCATCATCAGGACTATTGATGAGTCTGGGTTTAGACTCGAAACGTCGACCATATAAAAATGAGCACTGTGGAAAATCTAAACTCTTCTCAAAAACCACACCACAGTAATCTTCAATCCAAGATTTTAGTTTACTTTGCTTGCAATTCTTAGATTTCTTTGAGTTCAGTTTTTCTTATATTTTCATGGCAACAAGGATAATGGGTTTCATGGTCACTAGCTCACCATTGTTTAATTAGAATAGTGGCACATTTTCACTCTCTTTTCAAGAATTAGTTTCATCATCGCATGTTTTTAAAAAGTTTGAAGTTTTGAAAACCATTTTAAAAGACATCATTGCCTTGAACTGTTACATATGTCCTAGGGCCATGTTTGCAATCCGTGCAATGACATTCAAACTCTAAGGGATATGCCCTTCTCACCATGCGACCATTACACACTACAAGAAAAAAGGTCATTGGTGAGGGTCATGCTTGTGACAGAACTTTAAGATCTGTCACCAATGTTGCATATGGTGATGGTCTTTAAAAAAGCATTGTTGTAAGTGTATATAGTGATGGTCCTTTAAGGTTTGTCACCAAATCTATTTCCAATGACACTTTTGGTGAGGGTCATTAAAGACCCGTCACTAATTTTCTCTTTGGTGACACTTTTGGTGAGGGTCGTTAAAGTTCCATCACTAATTCTCTCTCTGGTGACACTTCTAGTGATGATCTTTTATTTACCCTCACCAATGCTCTTTTTGGTTACTTTTGGTGACATTCAAAAAAAATTCATCATCATTGATCATTCCAATGAGTTTTTGATGACGCTTCATGCCTGTGTCGGACCTTTAAGGTTCGTCATCAATTTCGCATATGGTGATGGTCTTTAAAAAAATATTGTTGTAAGTGTATATAGTGATGGTCCTTTAAGGTTTGTTATCAAAGCCATTTACAATGACACTTTTGGTGAGGGTCATTAAAGGCTTGTCACTAATTCTCTCTTTGGTGACACTTTTGGTGAGGGTCGTTAAAGGCCCATCACTAATTCTTTATTTGGTGACACTTCTAGTGGCGATCTTTTATTGACCCTCAGCAATGCTCTTTTTGGTTACTTTTGGTGATGGTCAAAAATTGTTCGTCATCATTGATCATTCCAATGAGTTTTTTATGATGCTATGTACTTGTTACTATATTTTTTGTTAAAAGATAACAATTTAAGACCATTGTTGTGGATACTTTTTAATTATGTGTCCAAGGTCATAATGGTTATAGTCAGTCACTTTGTTAAGAAGTAATTAGTGTGTATCATTTCCCTCAAGTCATAAGAATATAGTTTTCCTATGAGTCAACACATTATTCATCTCTATTAGGTTTATTATCTGGAAAGTTTCCTTTAAATAAAGTTCCACTAGTGTGTTTAGGAACTATATTATATAATGCATAATCAAGCTCTGTCAATTCTATTAATGGGAGAGACCTAGCACTCCTAAACACTCATGGCGCACCTTAACATGCTTTGGAATAATACACTAACATTCCTTGGCACCTCGTATGTCTTGGAACATTTTTGTACCTGGAACATATTTGTACCTAGAATATATTGCCATGAGTAGGACGCTCAAGCACATGCTGGCATGCCCTAGCATATCATAGCACTCCCCTATCATGTGTTGGCATTCCCTATAGTCCCTAGCATGCTGTTGAGTCCCAAACTTACATCTTCCCTACATACCTTTTTAGCCTTTTTCTCTAGTTACCTGAACCTCCAAGCTATCAAATCATTGCATATTAGTTTAAAAAGAGCATATAAATGGTTTCCTAACTATGTCTTGTGACTGCTGTTTGATTTAGGTTTTTGCTTAGTCAGCTGTGGAATCTTGTCACTTTCCGCAGCCAGAATCAGTTTCCGCAGCCTTTTTGTTAAAGTCTATGCTACAGGTGCCTACTACAGAATCTAGCCACATGGGCAAGCTACAAATGATGTGGACATGGAATGTGTCCCCTTGGTTCAGCTAAATCACTCACAGAAGCCTGCGGTCAAAGCCAGTGAAACGGTGGTCAACACTAGGAGTTTTGTGGTGGCAAGACTTTGTTTTTCATCACGAAGAGGATTGCGTGGCAAGATCCTGAGATTTAGGAGGTGTTCTAACACCTGGGGACTTCCCGTGAATTGAATCCAACAAACCACCCTCATTGGATTTATTTCCCACGACTACCATGCTACTGGATTTCCGAATATGGTCTTTTACGTGTCTGTCTACCAGCGCAAACCTTAGGAATTAGTTATGTATTTGTTCCTATAAATAAAGCATCTTCGTATGCGTATAGGCTAGCTAATGATATGTAATCTTGACTGTTTTTATGAGCCATCAAGTCGTGACTTAGTCTTTATTTTATGACTGTATTGCAATATATGAGAAGACACTGATTTTGAGTTCAAATCCGTGATTGGTTTCTGACTGGCCAAGGTTGCAGAGGGCCCCTGTACACCAAGGTCATGTAGTTACTGTATAGCTTCATGTTTTCTTCATTTACGCTCTTGATGCCATAGATGTTTGTTGTATATATTACATTACTGATGGTATTTATGTTGTTTGTTGTCCATAGCTTCTTTTATGCTTTCAATTGACTGTCAACTGATCAGTGTTTTCATTTCATGTTCTAATAGAAAGCTCGGGCAAGTGCATATAGCTTTTTGATGACTAATGACATGATCAAATTATCTTGTCCCTCTGCTGATTTGTTGTCTTAGTTCTAATTCCAGCACTGTTTATTCCTTTCAGTTTTGCTTTGTTCATTTACTTTTCTGCAAGATAGATATTAGACTATTCATATCATTTTTCAATTACCTCCTATAGCCAGAGCGAGTCGAATGGTGAGGGATTGAGTGTGAATGTATAGTTTGATACTAGTTTATTTACTTTTGCAAGTTAGTGATTAGATTACTCATATTATTCTCGGTTACCTCCTATAGCCAGAGCGAGTCGAATGGTGAGGGATTGTAGGATGAATGTGTAGTTTGATCTTAGTTTTATTTTATGCAATTTAGATATCAGATTACTCAATTTGTTTATGATTGCCTCCTATAGCTAGAGTTAGTCGAATGGTGAGGGGTCAAAAATGAGTTGATGTGATATAATTTAGTTTACTTTGCTTACAATTTTTTGAATTGCTTTGGGTTCAGTCTTTTTCTTTTTATACAACAGCAAGGATACTGGGTTTTATAGTCACTAGTTCACTATTTTGTTTAATTAGAATCTAGGCACATCTTGATTTCATCATTGTAAGTTTGAAAACCTTTGGAACACTTTGAAGTTTGGAAATTATTTTAAAGGCCACCATTACCTTGAATACTTTTGTCCTACTTGATTATTAGAATTACCATCTCACATTAGGGAATCAACAAGAAGATAAATCCAAAAACAAATCAAAAACTAAAAATGAAAAAGAAATAAGAAAACGATTATCTTGCATATATATTGCACTTCACTTCAGCAGCTTACGACTCCCAGATTGAAAATTTATATAGAAATTTAGGACACACTAAATTGACGAAACATTTTGGCGCTGTTGCCGGGGAAGTGAAACTAGGTAGCCAATTTCTTAAAAAAAAAAAGAAACAAGAATATTTCAAGGAAGGTAAAAATTGATGATTTCTCAAAGTATGCTCTCCTCTTGCACCTAGTGGGACCTGAAGGATCAGAAAAGAGAGTTATTGATTTAGTAATTTCTTGAGTATGCTCTCTTATTGCACCTAGAGTGATCTGGAAGATCAGAAAGAGAATTATTAACCTGATTTTAAGAAAATAAAAATGGCATGCATAGAGCAAGAGATTCTAGGGGAAGGTTTATAGCTAGGGCCAAGAGTTCGATTTTTACAACTCCATCTACTCCAAGGTATAGGCAAGATACACCTCCAACATCTCCAACTCATAATCCTAGCCTTAGGATCCCTGGAATTCAAGAGGCAGTAGTTGAATTAGGAGACTCTCCCACACTCTCCACCGAATCTGAGTTAGGGAAAGATCCTTTCTGTACTTCTACAGGAAAGTACATTGTAATCGAGTTAGTAGAATCACCTGAAGAAGAAGAGGGATAAATTCCTCCTTGTTCACCATTAGTAGAAGAACCAGAGGACTCTGAAATCTCTGAAGAAGCTATCATGATAGAGGAAGTAGTAAACAGATTTGGAGGAGGTAGAGGTAGAGGTAGAGGAGGAGGAAACAATGGAGGAGGTAGAGGTAACAACGGGGGAAACAGGGATGGAGATAACTCATTTTGATTTCCTATAGTTAATGACGAATCTCGAACAACAACGAAAAACATCTCACCATCTGTCCTCCCAAACTTTTATGGGTTGAGAAGTGAGGACCCTGAAACATTTTTATTTGATTTTGGAGTCGTGTGCTGAACTTATGATTACATGGAAGACGCTCAAAAACTTAAGTTGTTTCTTTCAACATTGAAGGGATCTACTCTAAAATGGTTCATGGGATTAGTCACTCAATCTATTAGGACTTGGAATGACATGAAACAAACATTTTTGGATAGATACTTGGACTATTGTATGCCCACCAATCATAAGGATGAGGTATTCAAAATGGTATAAAAAGAAGATGAAAACTTGGAGGATTTACGTGAAAGATTTCAATACAACCTCAAAAGAGCAAAAATGAATAACCTAGATGAGGAAACCTTGAAAGCCCTTCCATTAAAAGCCATTAGAGATGAATGGATAGATATTTTGAATATGATGGGGAAAGGAGATATATCTCAACTTCCACTTCATGATATGCAAGCCTATGTGTCCATCTCTCAAGGGGAAAATCTAAAACTGGAAAAGGGCCTAGAGATCCTTCTCTCATTAGAGAAAATAAATCTGCAACTGAATCAGTGAGTAGGGTTGAGATTGGAAACATGCTTGATGAGTTCAAAACAAATATTTTAGGGAGTCTTAGTGAGCAACTAGACACCCTTAAGATACAAAACAAGCATAAAGCAGAAGCTGAAGCTTTGGCCATCTTTTGTCCAAAATGTAGGAAGAAACATGCTCTAAGGGAATGCCCCTTGGATGCAAAAGTTGTAGACATGCGCAATTTTCTCAGAAAGCCATGAGACCAAGGATTGTCCTTCAATTCCTGGGCTCAAAGCTGTCTTTCAAGAAGACCCAAATTCAATTGAGTCTCTCTGTTTTGTTTCAAGGATACCTTGACAGGGGCAACAAAATCAAGGGTTTAATAACCCCACGAACTTTCAACCCGCACCAAATTGGAATCCTTGGCAACAACCTTGGTCCCAACCTCAAAATCCATTTCAATCATGGGTACAAGGTATGCAAAATCCTTATGGGAGATTTGCTCAATTTTATCAATATCCTCCATCTTTTCAAAACCAACAAGTTCCACAACCTCCAAATCAGAATCCACAACTTTCATTACCATTTCCACAAAAATAACCTTCTCAACGGAATCCAAATTCCCAACTCTTGCTTCCATTCCAATAAAAGACAAACAAATTACCTTCCCAGCCATTGCCAAATCCAAATAATAAAAACCCTCAAAATGCTTACATGGTAGAAGGACAAAAATTTCCTACCTATATGATTGTTCCTCTTAATGATGTACAACTCAGATCTGGTAGAGTTTTAGACAAGCCTTCTATAGATGCTCAAAAGCAAAGAATTTCTAAGGAAGAATCTCTTAAAGCCAATAAAGGTTATGAAGCATCTCTTCAAAAGCCAAGCACTCAAGAAGAAAAAGAAAAAGAATCAACCCCCACAACTCATATAGTCAAGCAACCTGCATATTTATCCACACCTCCTTTTCCTAAAAGATTACAAATTGATAAAGGAGTGGAAAAACAAATCTTGTTGCCTGACTATGATTTTCTAGATGATTTAAAGAATGTCTGTATCAAGATTCCCTTGTTACAAGCCATTAGAGAGATTCCTATTCTAGCAAAAACAATAAAGGAGTTGAATCTCAAAAGACCAGGAAGGAAACCAAGAGATACAAGAAGAATCCACCTGGTAGGAAAAATTGGAGATATCATGATGGGAAAAATTACCATGCAGAAGTATGTAGATCTCGGTAGTCCAATTGTCAAGACACATATCAATGGGGTAGAAATTCCAAATACTTTGATTGACTTAGGGGCTATTATCAACATTATGAGTAGACAGACTATGAAACAGCTAAAACTTCCTAATCTTCTTTTTACACCCACCTTACTGCAACTTGCAGATCGATCTATAAGAAAACCAGATGGTGTATTAGAAGATATTTCAATCTCCTTAGATTCTTGGGAATATTTAGTAGATTTCATGATTTTGACTCCCAAGAGTAATCTAGGAGGGCATCCACTCATTCTAGGAAGACCTTGGCTAGCCACAGCTGACGCTTTCACTAGTTGTAGATATGGGGATATGTACATTTTTTATGGTAATTCGACAAAGAAATTCAATTTGTATCCTCCAGCAAAAGTAATTACAGAAGTAGGAGATAATGAATGGGTTGATGATGAGGAGACTATACAACCTGCCTTTACCATTGAAGATAGACAATTTTGAATACATTAGAAAATTTTGAAATATCTTCAGAATATGACCACACACAATTTCAGTTGGATTCTGACATTGAGTATCTATCATCGAGACAAATGTCTCTTTACTCTATGGAAGAGTTTGGTAGTTCCACCATTGAAATTTTTCCAGGTAAAACATTGAATATCAATAAAAACTTGGAAAAATCACAACATGCAGAACTAACCAAAATCCTACAAAAACATTCTACTGCATTTAGATGGGAATAAACTGATATGAAAGGTATTGACCCTAAGACTTGTATTCATCACATTTACATCGAGGAAAATAGTAGACCAATCAGACAACCTCAAAGAAGGATGGATCCAAACCTTAGGGAGATAGTGAAAGAAGAGCTCCAAAAAATACTCAATGTAAACTTCATTTATCCAATTTCAGATAGCCGATGGGTTTCTCCTTTGGTTATAGTACCTAAAAAGAATGGTAAATGGAGGGTATGCATTGATTATAGGGAATTGAATAAAGAAACTTTGAAGGATCACTTTCCTTTGCCCTTTATCGATCAAGTATTAGATACTCTAGCAGGCAAAAAGTACTTTTCATTCTTGATGGTTTTAGTGGCTATAATCAGATTCAGGTAGCACCTGAAGATCAAGATAAGACCACATTTACTTGTCCATGGGGAACTTTTGCTTATCGAGTGCTTCCTTTTGGATTATGTAATGCACCTGCAACATTTTAAAGGGTAGTACTATGAATTTTTTCTGATTTAATCCATGATTGTGTAGAGGTTTATATGGATGATTTTACAGTTTATGGTGATTCATTTGAAGAGGCATTAGAGAATTTTGAAAAGGTCCTTATAAGATGTAAAGAGACAAATCTTTCATTGAGTCATGAAAAATGTTTTATGATGTTTACTGAAGGTATTGTTTTGGGACATCATATTTCAGGAGATGGGATTAAAGTTGATAGATCAAAAGTTGAAGTCATCTTCAAGTTGCCTATTCCAAATTGTCAAAGAGATGTTAGAAGTTTTCTAGGATTCACTGGATACATAGAAGATTTATAGAAAACTTCACTAAAATAGAATCTCCACTCTTCAAATTGCTTACAAAAGACTGTGAATTCAAATGGGATCCTGATTGTCAATCAGCATTTGAAACTTTGAAAACAAGAATATCTGAAGCACCTATTTTGAGAGGGCCAAATTGGAAACTTCCTTTCCATATTTCTACAGATGCTTTAGACACAGCTCTAGGAGCTGTGTTGGGTCAAAAGAATTTAGTTCCTTATGCCATTTACTATACCAGTAAAAATTTGACTCCCACTGAGTTGAATTATACTGTGACTGAAAAAGAGTTTTTAGCTGTTGTTCATGCAATCAATAAGTTTAGACATTATATAACAGGCTATGAAACTTTTGTCCATACTGATCATTTTGCGATTAGACATCTAATGAACAAACATGTTACTAATGACAGAGTTACAAGATAGCTCTTACTTTTACATGAATTCAATATTACTGTGTTGGATAGACCAGGAAAACAAAATATAGTAGCTGATTTCTTATCTATGATCCAAAATACTAAAGAAGATTCTCTTATAGAGGATAAGTTTCTAGATGAATATATATTTGCAGTAACTACTAAGACTCCTTGGTATGCATATATTGCCAACTATTTGGTTACAGGGAAACTGCCTCCACATTTATTTTCTGGTGAAAAAGGAAAAATTGTTCAGAAGAGTTCAAAATATTCATGGATTTCTAACGAATTGTTTAAAACAGGGCCAGATTGTGTGATCAGAAGATGTATTTGGGAAGATGAAATGCCTGACATCCTCAAGGAATGTCATGATGAGCCATGTGGTGGACACTTTGCTGAAAAAAGGACGACCTATAAAATCCTTTCTTTAGGATATTATTGGCCTTCCCTCTTCAAGGACACAAAAGAATATGTCAAAAGGTGTGACAACTGCCAAAGAGTAGGGAAACCG
>APFE030939699.1:28643-85034 GCA_000404065.3 Pinus taeda | reverse complement strand
ATAATAAAACTAAGAAATATCCTAAAATTGTTTAAGATTTATTCTAGGAAAGGAAAAGATCTTCATGCAAGAAGATAGGGGTAGCGCTTGAACTGCTTCTTGTTGTCCCCTTTATTTCAGGTTGTGCTGGCTTTTATTGGATATTTTCACCCTTTACGCTGCTTTGTTGTTTGTATCCTCTATGCTGGCAGATTTCTTCAGCTAAATCTTTTATCACACATTATTTAAACTCTGTTAATCTCTTTTGACCTAGCTGAGTGACTTTTACTGTGTGCTTCAGGTTTTTACTATATTTTTTAACAGTAAATCTTTTATTTTGTCTTCAAGTGTTACACAAGATTTTTGTTTATAAGCCTAAAACAACAGTCTTCTTACCTGCAAAACACAAAACTCATTAAGAAAAATATGGTGACAGAGGAGGTCTTCAATGGCCTTATGTGAACTTGAAAGGATTTTGGAAGGAGTCTGGGGCATATCGGAGGTAAACCATGGCTTTAATGGCCGCAGAAGCATTATAGAGGCAGTGCTATGTAAAACAGGCAAAAGAGAGCAGAAATGGCCTTTTTATGCGTCAAAAGGGAAAAACAGTTAACCTTTTAAACCATCGGGCGAAGTTTGATAGTAATGGAGCGAAAAAGGAATATGGAGGGATTAATCAAGGCAACAATGGATTTAATCTAGGTTTAAAACATGATTAGCATTAAATGAAGGTTTCAGGTCATTTCCGCGTTTAAATCGACAAAATGATTTAACACAGAAAACCTTCATAAAATACATATGGGCGGACTGTAAATTTTATGAATGCGGGCGGATAATGGCATTGGATCCGAGATAATATCGCATATCGCAATCAGATTCAGGTGAGGGTAGGCCCATCACAAAGACATATAACAATGGGCGGATGCGACATGGCGGTAAACTGTAACATATATCTGATCGGGTTCGGGCTTCCATCGGATATCGGAAATCACAGTGGTGGGAGGTATATGTGATAAGTAGGACTGCGATGGAGGAACAGATGCGATGTGGCATTATATTATGATATATATCAGCTTCGGGTCCATATCCCAGCGCAATCAGCGATCGCAATGGGCAAAGGGTTATGGTATAACGGGAGGCTACGATGAGGCAGATGCGATATGATATATGTTATAATATATGCATGGGTCAGGTTCGAACTTGCCATCGCAATCACATTTCACAATTGCAGAAGGGAATGCATTATAAGCAAGATTGCGATGAAGAGTGGACGTGATATAATATGAGCTGCAATATATATGGCTTTGGGTCCATGCTTCCCATCGCATATCACAATGCGGGAGTGTATACATGTTTAAAGGGTTCTTCAATCTCGCCGATGCGATATATGTTTAAATACATAGTTTTATTAAATAAAACTATCCTATATGCATGTTTAAAGGCCGGTGGTCCCGCTGATATTGCAATGCCATACATAGTTTTTAAAAAAAACTAAGGGTTTTTCATGTTATTTAATAAAGGAGCTATATTCTATGGGAAAAGGGGAATTTTAAGGATTTATAACATATGTTAATGCTAATATGAAAATATGAGCAGAAGGGAAAATATATGCGAAAAGGGAAATTGGGCTAAGTATGAATGTTTTTAAATGAATCATTTGACTTTTTATATATGCATCAATACTTAGGGAAAATATGTTTTTGTGGGTTTTTGTGTAAAAAGGATTTCATATGGTAAAAAGGGATTTTTACATAAGGTTTTTACTTTTCCTAGGTAAAAAGGATTTTTACCATAGGAAAACGGGATTTTATGAAAATGAATGAATATGAATGTATGAAGGGGAAATTAGTCAATAGATGAATGAATAAGGATGAGGGAGGTTAAATAAATTGATATTGAAGTCCTTCATTTGCTTCGTGTAACTGCCCCATGAGCATAGAAACATGATAAATGTACATTTTGTCCAATCAACCATTAAACTTCTGCAACCTTTCTCTACTTACTGTTTGCTTACCCTATCATTTTTTCTTCGTATAATGGGTGCATTTAAGCTAGCAAACCCTTAACCTTTCTTCTTATTTAACAAAAACAAAATATCTAAATCTACCCTTATAACTTCCAAGGGCTCAGATTAAATTGATGAGCACCTTATTATTCTCTACCTAACTACTGATATGCCAAGATTAAACAGTTTGGACAAATCTTTATTCTCTAACTATAATATAAAATTTAAAGCATGAAGCAGTCAAGATTAAACTATTTCACTGTCATGGGTTGTGGCCTTTATGACAAGCTGCACACAACCATTATTTTGCAGAAACAAAGTAGTGGCATTTGGACTTGCTCACTTTCAGAGTTTATTTGTTTTCTTTCTACCTAACATTTTCTTTTTGCCTTGATTTTTTTAGAGCAGCTACCCTAACATTTTCTTTGATATGGACATTATCATCAAAATTTTATTTTACTAACATTTTATTCACTATTCTTATGTCCATATCCTAACTTAGCATTTTTTTAAATATTCTATCTAATCAAAACCAAAAAATGCTACAACAGGGACTAGGCCAGGAGTATCAATGAAGTTAATCAAAAGGAATTTGAAAAATACAATTGGTGGAAGAACCCATTGGAAAAGGTTGTGAGTAGTTGTTATACCATAAGACTCTAAAAAACCCTACTACTACAGCTAAGGGGGAATAAGAGAAATAGGACAAAGAAAAGGAGAAGAAGTTTGTAGACGAAGGCCCCTCTACATCTAAAATCCCGACCTTTAAACTGGTGCTTGACAAGAACCAAAGAAACAAAATGAGACAGAAGGACTGGTAATAGAAGAGTAGACAAAAGAATAAGAGGCTGTTACTTCACAAGGTAAGACAAAAATTTACCTGCTCATTCAAATTGAAAGTCTAACAAAGGAAAATGAGGAGTTAAAGAAACAAATTTCCTTGGTTAAAGAATAAATTCATTTAAGAATTAAACTGGATTGGATATGCTGGCATATTTTGTAGAAATGGCATCATTTATTGTCTCAGAAAAACTTTGTGAGGGTTGCCAACAAATCCTTGAGGAGGCTAAAGTCATGGAGACTATTATAGGTTTAGTTGGAGTAAAAGTGGGGGAAAAGGAAAAATAATTTCAACCTACTATTCCAAATAACTTGTTGATGATGCTACTATTACACAAGAACCAACAACTGAAGAAGAGAAGGAAGAAGAAAAGAAGTATGCTAATCCATAAAAACATGTATATGGTGTTGTTGTTACACAAGAACCAACAACTGAAATGAAATAGATTGAGAATAAAAAGACTATTGTACCACAAGAACCTATCTATGGTGTTGTTGTTACACAAAGAACCAAAAATTGAGATAAAGTAGGAGGAAGAGAAAATGGATCAGAAGGAGGATGCTGAAACAAAATTTGAAACAACTCGTGTTAAATTTTAAGATTTGATGAGGGTACTAGAGCATTGGGAGAAATTAGCACTCTTTCCCAAAGATGAAGTCATCTTTGTAAAGAAACATGAGGAAATGGTCAATAATCTTAAGAAGGAGTGGGCTGAAAAATTAAGAAGACATAATTTGTGAAAATTCAGAAGTACCTCAATCAAGCAATGAAACGGGTGAAGGAATTGCAAGGAGAGGTTAAGTTGTTACAATAAGAAAAGGAGTTCATTTATGAGATCATTAACGGTTTATTGTGATAGGCTTCCTTCTCCTTCTTATCCTTTATATCTGCAAGAACAAATTATCTATTCCAATTAAAAACCCTGAAGGAAAAGCGACCGTATAAGTCAAGGGAGATACACGAATTCCTAAACATTTCAACGTGTTAATTTCTTAGATTTTTTTTGTGTGAATTGTACCTGCATGATCTTGTTGGCTTTGGGAAAAAAATATTCAATCTGGCACCCTATGTGGTAGATGTACAACTCAGGGATTTTTTTAATTTTATGCAAAATCAGATAGGTTGGAAAGTTGCCCACAATGCGGTAACAACTAATGAAGAATGGGTAGAATTGTTTATTAGAGAAGAACCTAGTTCAATAGAAGCTGTTACACACAAATACAATAAAATATGGGAGTTTCCACCCACTTAGACACTGTTGATGGACCATCGGGAATCAGTTCTATGAAGCTGCCAAATAAATATACAAGGAATGAGAATTGATGCCTTAGAAGGAAGCAAGTTGAGATGGGATCTTTCCCAACAAGAATTAAAGAAGGGAGACCCTTATTGTTATGATAATTTTAAGAGAGAACTTTCTAGAGTTCATTAGTATGTGTGACTGTATTAGGAGGAGTGGTGCAGGATGGATAGGGCTTAGATTCAAGTTCACTCTTGTTTGGTTACCCACCTAATGGTATCAACATTCATATATTACTGATAAGTTTTGGGAGGCAAAATTGGATATTTCTCATGGATAAAGGGGTAGAGGTGAAGACATGGCAGGAAAATACAACCTCACACAACTTCACTCTCAGCATGTTAGGCATCAGTGACATGAGTCTGCATGAGGACATGCAAAAGATTAAGCTAGGGCGAGATGTTGGGTCACAAAATTGTCATCTTTTTCCTACTTTTTTTCCTATTCATTTTATCCCCTTTTGACCAACCAGACCATATCTTATTAATGTAACAACCTTTATTCACCTAAGTATGTCCTTCTTCACTTGTCACTTTCTTAGTCCAATTCTACTTATAATTTAACATTATAAATACTTTCTTAGGCTACTTTTTATCATAAAACTAATGCATGGGCTTTTTCAGGTTTGGATGGTCTATCAAAGCCTATTGTTACAGGATTACATTTTAGTTCCTTTACCAATTTGGATTAATTAAGATTCTAGGAGTTTTTGTTGTTACACAGACAATTTCTTAAGCACATGTTGCCTTTCCTAATTAGACTGGATCTAGCAGTGTGTCAAAGTCAAAAGAAACAATTCATCACTTGGAGATATTTTTTGAGCATTGTAACAACCCTTGGTTGAATTTCCATGTAAAAAAAAATATAAGACCAAGGTCATGGGAGATGTATTCCAAGATGAATGTTGGGAAAACATCCTAGTGGGGCATTCATTTGGTCATTATGGCTAAGGGCAAATTCGCAAATCCAATGACAAAGGCTTTGAAAAGGAAAATACGCATTAATTAGCATTTTATTTATGAAAATAATGGAAAATAGGAGAAAATAAAGATGCAAGGTCACAGTTTGCATGTGAGGAGAAAATTGAAGAAAATAGAGGCCTCAATGATAAAAAGGCTTCTAAGGATCAATTCACAGACTTTTGTCAGTCTAACCTTTTGTTAGTATTATATTTTGTGAGTTTAGTTTTGGATCTCTCTCTCTCTAATACTCTTTCACACTTAGAGAATTCTTGGAGCACTCTAGCATTGAAGAAAGGAAGGCAAACGAAGGATAAGAAAGAAAAGGAAAAAAATATCAAGCAAGGAATAATTGGATAAAGAAACTACAATGGGACTACTTGCATGTATCGAGTTGCATGTATGATTTCCTTGCTAGTTTTGGCATGCAAAGTATATGCAAGTGTGTATTTGGTTCTCTTGATGTCATTGGCATGGGTTTTTTAAGGTGTGACAGTGGTTTTCAAACTTTCCTTTCCATTTCCATATAGCCATGGCATAATGGGGTTCTTTCATTTGGTTGAGCTAGATTTCCAAATGGTTTTGGAACCAAGTGAGATGGTCTTGGGAAAATTCCAAATGGCCTAGGAATCCCTTATGTGGTAATGGCAGGATACATGGTAAAGCCTGAGGGTGGAGACAGGAAAATTCCTCAAGGTATTGGTGAAGAAATCTAAAGGGATCCATGATTTTTTAGAGCTAAGTGATTAGTTGACCAGTTTGGCAGGATTATGATAAATCTTGGAGTCTATGTTTAGTGTTTGGCCTAGGAATCCCTTGACCTGTAATGGTGGGGTTGTGGTAAATCTTGGTTATATAGGTGAGGGTTTCAGGCCTATAAATCCCTTGAACTTGAATGGTAGGATACACAGTAAATCATGAGGAAGCCCTGGTTGTTTTGTTGTGAGTCCCACATTCATGCTTGGAATATGGCATGAGGGTGATTGATTGAAAGAAAGATTTTGTTCAGCCAAATCTATGGTCAGGTGGTACGTGGAAGTCCTTGACTAGGTTGGATTTTCATATGTTAAAAAGAGATATTTCCTCTTGTATTTCATGAGTATTTATAGTTTTTATTATGTGGCTTTTATGGTTTTTCTATCACTGTTATTATTGTGGTTGTATGTTGGTTATAAGCATGGTTTTATATCAGATTCTAGTTATGGCTCTTATCATGTTTTGATTGGTAAATGAATGGTTATGAAATGCATGAGCTAATAGATTTTATTTCAACTATTATGAGAGGGAATTACACCTTCCTGATGATTCCCAAATAAGTATCAGATCTCTATGTTCAAATATGCATTCATGACCTATAGATTTCATGCTCATCATGTGTTTGACAGAATGTTTGTAATGGTTAGGCCTTCCTAGGTTAATTTCTCATCTAAGTTTTGTATTGATGGAATTTCCTTGGTGTCATTCATTGTTCTTTAAAGTGGCATTAAATTCTGGCACTGGTATGGAGAATAGCCTTGAAAAAGTGCCTCACATCTCCCAGTCGTAGGTATATAACTGGGTGAAAAAGACTGTAGTTACTACCTTGCAGGATTATGCATGTGACTCGAGGGTCATAGTCAAATTTTTACTATGTTGTGCTAGCTTTTGGGAGTCTAAGACATTGAAAAAGAGTTTTAACTCAAGGTTTGGGCACTTGGAAGGGTGGTTCACCTCTTGGGGGTCCTGTAGCACATGAGGGAAGTAGGTAAAGTTTTGGTTTGTCGATTTCACTTACTTAAGGAGATCTATAAGGTTGAGTCATATCAAGTGTCTCTCAACTCGTGTTAGTAGGCAGGTGAAAGTGAGTAGATATGGGAAGGGTGGTATCCGAGCTCTCAGGTTCAACATTTGGGTTGGATGGGTGGAATTTGTTTGTCATGCATGTATGTTAATTGTCTATGTGACTTTTATGCATTCATTGTGATAGCCACTGTTGCAGTTTGTGTCATCATGATGCCATTGGAATGTTATGATGCTAATGTATTGGTTGAGATAGAGCAGGAGAAACATATTATTAGAGTGAGGTTCCAACGCTAGACCTTGGGGTAAGAGCAGATCGCCATATAGGTATCATATGTTTAGCATGAAAGTATGATGGTTAATGGTTGTTATATTACTTATGGTTATATGAATGACTTTCATCTATTATTGTTATGGTTACAAACATGATAGATGCTAGTTAATTAACGTGGTCATCTACACATGTGTCGGATAACCATACATGGTAGTAACTTGTTCTTATATGCTTGCAGTCATTTGTGTGATGAGTATGGAAATTACACTTAAGATCTTGATGTTATATACATATCATGATAATATGGATCAGCTTGTGAAGATGGTTATGGTTATGATATTTAGGTATGAGTCAATATATTTTTGATATTGTGCCGTACTAATCTAGACTGACTATGCAAATGTGATAACCTTCCCTTAGATACATTGAGGTATGAGTTTGATTATGTCATCTATTTGATTTATCTAACATGTTATGTTTACGAGTTGTTTGAATGTTTGATTAATTGCATGAAATGAGTATGTATCTATAATATTGCATGAGGGAATGATCTTGTTTTAGGATGGTTGTACTAACACATTTTGTGTTGAGACAATTGATATGTAATTGATTGCAAGTGGGTGCTAGTTGTAGTATTATGATTAATGATTGTGAGTTGATATGTCATTGTTGTTAGTCTTGGTAAACATTGATTTCAAATTAATAGATTATGGTTAGGTGATTATGATATGGCTTTTAGTATTGATAAAGGATGATTTCAAATCAATAGATACAATGTTCTTATCTTTGGAACATGTGTCTATCATATGTGAACAATTACAAGGAAACATGCATGGTATTAGCGTGACAAGGTAGCAATTGATTTATTTATATAACTAAGAGTTGGGTGATGTGATAACACATAATAAGACTCAATTGTAGCAAGGTAAAAGTTAAAAGAAAAGAATTGGGTGAGATTTCCTTTGGATACATTTGGAAACCACAATTTGAAATGAATGAGTGCTTTGCACACATGAAATCTTCTTAACCTTGATTTCGTCTGACATTATTTGGATATGTGCTATGTTCATGAACATGTATTTTGACATGTATATTAACTAGTTTCTTGTTATAGTTGGATCCTTCAAGGGAATTGGAGTCCCTTGAGAAATGGCATGGATATGTTTAATTACAAGGAAATGTGCTTGGCACAACAAGGTAAGATAATTGATATATTGTTATGTTTATTTATGCGTTGACAATTATGTGTTTATGGCAGTGTGATGCAGGGATTGCATGGTAAAAATATTTCCATGAAATATTGAAGAAGGCTCAAGTTGAGATTTCCTTTGGAAACATGGGGAACCATGGGGTTGAGTAACGTTGTTTGCTACTAGTTTTATGTTTTTGGTGCTTTCTGACTTGTTTGTGCTTGATTTTTAGTTTGATTATGTCTGGAGCATGGCCATGCCACTTTTTTTGTGGTGTCATATTTTTATTGGATTTCTGCTTGTTTATTTCTTGTTCTTACCTTTTATGTTTTGAGGGTGTTGGGAATAGGTTGGGGCAGAGAAAATTTAATGGAGCTCGGGGAGAGCTGAAAGAAACTTGACAGGTAATGTAAGGCTCAGATGAAGCCCAATGCATGTATAAGGGAATTTGAAGGCAATAGTATGACACTCGGTTGTGTTGGTTGGTTCCATTGGGATAAATGGACAGTGGCAGGATAGTCATGAGAAAGGTGACTAGGAAAGATAAGGTGAAGGGATTTGAGGTGTCAGATGCCTTGGCTATGTTGGGAATTTGTTCTCAATGTTGTGCATGTTATGCATAGATAAAGGAAGTTCTCTTAACCTGGACCTTATGATATTTGATACTTATGTTGTGATCATGATTATGTTGATGTCTATATATGTATGTATGTATGTACGTATGCTATTGTCTGACACGTCCATCAAGGATCATGATTGCTTTATGCTAATGAATATATATATGTATGCATGTGTGTCATTGTCTGGCAAGATCATCAGGGACGATGCTTCTTTTATGCTTATGTTTGTATGTATATATGCATGTACGTATGCCATTTTCTGATAGGATCATCAGGGATCATTCTTGTGGAGTAATGATTGCTTATGAAGGTGAATGACATGAAGGGGTTCATCGACTACTAGGAATCAAGTGGACAGAGTAGCCTTGACAGATCTATTAGGTTAGTACCATGTGGATGTAAGTTGATATCATGTGATTATACTATGTCTATTTTTATGTTATGAAAAAGTAATGCTGAGGGATACATCAACGGAATGAAAGCAATGCGATCTGTGACATGTTGGAACAAGCATGAATAGTGGAAAGACACTAGAAGCAAGGTTGCTTGGTAGAGTCAGTGTGGTCTCTGAATGTGTAGTACTATTGTTATGTATATGTTGTACATGTTTTACCTGTGATGGTTTGTACATGCGATGTTGTGTATATATGGTGATGTGTACATGTTGTTTATGCAATGTTGTGTATAGATGGTGTTGTGCACATGTTGGATATGTGGTGTTGTGTACATATGGTGCTTTGTGCATGTTTCATATGCGGTGTTGTGTACATATGGCATGGTGTACATGTTGTACATATGGTGCTATGTACATGTGGTGTTGTGTGGATGATTGTACATGTTGTACATGGGGTGTTGTGTGCATGTGGTGTTGTGTACACGTTGTGCAAGAAGAGTTGTGTGCATGTGATATTGTGTACATATCGTACAGCTTGTATTGTATACGTTTGGTACTATGTTATGTGTATTGTGTATTCATTGTATCGTGACATGTGTATTCGTTGTTGAGCCAAGTGGATATTGGTAGCCACCCACCTATTCCACTTGGGCCCCTACCATTGGCTCTTTCAATTTTTCAATTTCCTTAATTGTAGCACAATTTACTATTTTTGGCAGTTTCTCGAGTCCTAAACTTCCAGACCCGTTTTGAGGCCCTAAATGACTTTTTTTTTTGTGAAAACTAAGGGCATCATGGATTATGGATTGATTTTGACCACTTGAAAGTTTTAGTCCTTGAATATATATTTCTAACGAGATATTGTGTGCGTCAAACAAAGATTGCATGCAAAATTTACGACCTCGGGAAGTTGATGTACCAATTTACCCAAACGGGGCCCATAGTTTTGGGGTTTCATCTCCTAGGGTTAGTTTTTTGGATGTTTGGAGTTTCCCATCATTTCTAAATAATAAATAGGCCTTTGAGCCTCATTGTAACATAGTTCATAGGCATGTAGCAACCACATATCTTCTTAGAGATAAGCTACCATTGCCCGAGCTAGTCTTATTTCCATTTTGTTTGCAAGCATATTTTGGTATTTGATATTATTTAAATGAAGTGTTATTTCTACTACATCCCTGTATTCATGGTTATATCTATAATTTTTTTCATTTTTGTATAATTTCGGATTAGTGTTATCATAGTAGTCTTCTCTTTCTCTTTTTTTCTTTGCATGTCCCCAACGAGGTTGGGATATAAGGAGTTAGGGATCGAACTGGTCGAACCTTTGCAAGACCAACATCGCAAATCCTGACGGCCTCCCATGGTAGAAGAGAAGAAGTATGAGGGGGAAGGAGATCCTTTCAAAATATTGCACGAAGAATCCCTCGAGCAAGAGAGGAATGCGATGATGGACAAATTTACCCAAATCCCTCAACGGCTACCCAAAGGCAACGCATCTCCTTTCAGCAGCTACTCTGGAAGTGCCACACCCTTTAAGGTACAAGTTAACTTTGAAATCCCTATATTTGAAGGTAATATAGATGTAGACGTCTTAGATAAATGGTTAAATATGCTAGAAGTATATTTTTTTTGTTCATGATTTTTCCATCAGGGAAAAGATTATGTTTGCACTTCTCATAGCTTTCCCCCACATCAAAGACTGGTGGGAAAGCTACTGTGAGAAAAAGGATGAAAGTATACCCTCTCTATTTTCAACTGCACCAACTTGGAATTCATTCCGGAATGCCATCAAAGAGAAGTACAACCCTGTCAGGAGCTATGATGATAAATACATAAAGTGGACCATGCTGCGACAGGGAAGGGACCAACATGTGCCAGAGTTTACCAATATCTTTAATACCCTTTGCACAAAGTTGGGTATCAAGGATTCTGAGCAGCATTTGGTATTCAAGTATCGCAACTTGGCACAACGTACTGATACGCTAACAAGATGGAGCAGAAGTTTAAACAGAAAAAGTGATACTTTGGATATGCGAATCTGAAGCAAGGTAAAGGCGCCTCCAATCCACAAAGCAAAGGACAGAGCCACGGTGGGGAGACCTAGGTTAACCCAATTTATCCGTAAGAAAAGAAAAACACAAGGAAGACAAATAAGGACATAGGAAAGTGTTGTGAGTTCCATAAAAGCTCCACTCACAACACAAGCGAGTGTCGGGCAAGGTAATCACTGGTGGCCAAGTTGAAGGCTTCCGAATCAGATGCATGTTCCGACTCTAAGTCAGAACCTGAAAAGGAAAATGAAAAAGGGAAGAATATCATTTACATGGAGCTTAGTTCCACTGTGGCCACCATCAAGATCCAGAATATTGAGCCTAAAGACTTAAAGGAGGGGGAACGGCTATTCCACTCATAGATGTGGGTGAAGGGTTCTCCACTTCAGTTCATTTTTGACAACGGGAGCCAAAAGAACCTCATTTCAGTAGAGTTCATGGAGTGGATGGGCCTACTAACTACAGCACATCCACATGCATACACCATCAGGTGGCTTCACCAAGGACAAGACCTTTGTGTCAGCTAGTAGTTCCTCCTTTCCTACAACATCAAGCCCTTCATGGATGAGGTACTCTGTGATGTTGTTCCTCTTGAAGTTTGTGATGTATTATTGGGAAAACCATACTTGTGGAAGTGACAAGTTGTATATGATTCTAGACCCCACTCTATTATTATTTTTTTGGGTAGTAAGTTATATAGGATACTGGAGGTAGCCCCACCTAACGCGATGCCTTTGATCTTTGCTAAGCAATGTAGTAAGATCATCTCCTAGACTAGGAAATTTATTTTCTTTCTAACTCACTCTCAAAGTAAGGGTAAGGTCATAACCACATCCATGGAACCTGAAGAGGGTTCCTCCATGCAGCAGAAGCAGGTATATATGGTCGTGGAAGAATACAAGGACATGTTCTACTCACCCACAGAGGTACCCTTACATTGTCGGGTCAAACATTCGATCGATCTAATTCCCAGAGCACCTCTACCCAATGGACCTATATATCACTGCTCCATTCTAGAAAATGAAGAGATCAAGCAGAAAATCTAGGAGTTTCTACAAAAAGGGCACATTCGAGCAAGTTCCTCTCCTTTTGGGAATCCAGTTATAGTTGTAAAGAAGAAGGATGGGACTTGGAGGCTCTGCACTAATTGTCAAGCACTAAACAAAATCAATGTTAGGAACAGGTGTCCAATCCCACAGATTGACAACCTTCTAGACCAACTCAAGAGGGACAAGTATTTCAGAGATCGATCTGAAATCTGGCTATCATGAGGTTTGAATAGAGCCTACAAACGTATGGAAGACCACCTTCAAATACAAGGAAGGAATTTTTGAATGGTTGGTTATGCCCTTCGGGTTGACAAATTCCCCTACTACTTTTATGAGGCTAATGAATGACATCTTGCAGCCCTTCACCAACTCATTCATGGTTTTTTATCTGAATGACATCTTCATCTTCAGCAAGAGTTGGGAAGTACACTTGCAACAAATTCAACAGGTCCTTCAAACCTTTCAACAACACAAACTGTGTGCCAACTTGGAGAAATTCACCTTTTTCATGAGCTAGGTACAATATTTGGGTTACATAATAGATGAGTTTGGTGTGCATGTGGATCCAACTAAGATCCAAGTCATTCAAGATTGGCCAGACTTGACCTCTAATAGAGCTTCAAAACCTTTTAGGCCTTGCAAGTTTTTATCAGAGGTTTGTGTTGTGATTCTCCCATATCACTTGGCCTCTGAGTTAGACTACTAAGGGTGGGGTGAAAGCAAAGTTTTCTTGGTCTGAGTCCCAACACAAGGTGTTTGTTGAGTTGAAGCACCAACTCTTCTCTACACTGGTACTGACACTACTAAACCTACAACAACCATTTGAAATCAAGACAAACACCTCAAACTATGCTATTGGTGTAGTCCTCACCCAGAATGAGCATCAAGTGGCCTATCATAGTGGAGACACTTTATGATACAATTCAGAAGTACCCCACCTATGATAAAGAGATGTACTCCATCATGCAGGCTTGCATTACATTATGGGCAAGGAGATGGTCATCCACACTTATCACCGACCTCTTCAGTTTATACAAACATAAGGGAAGGTGCAAAATGATCGCCATCCGAAGTGGTCTATATATCTGCAACAATTCCACTTGAAAATTAAATACAAAAAGGGTATCACCAATAATGTTGCAGACTTCCTTAGCCGACCCCGAATTGTACCACTGACTACTGTTCTAAACTCTTGTGGCCACAAGACCTCTAGATGGCACAACTATACAAAAATTATTGATAGTTCACCTCCACATACTATATGCTAGTAGATGGAAAGAAAATTCCTAATTTGCACCTCCAGGATGCATTATTATGCTACCTAGTCCACCTTTGTGTTCCTTCAAGTGAGCATGCTAAGCTGATTTGGGAGGTTCACTGCAGTCAGGTTGCAAGACACTTTCATTTTGAAAAAAATGTGGTTGTTCTACAAAAGTACTTTTATTGGCCCAAACTCTGATTGGATGTTGGGAAATATATCAGATCCTACATTGCCTACACCATTGCTAAGACAACCATCAAGAAAAAATGTGTGTACACTACGTTTCCTACTCCCAACCAACCGTGGGAATCCATTTGCATGGGCTATATGTCTTCGTCCCTTCTACAAAGCATGGTAATGACTGTGTATTTGTCGTTGTAGACATATTTTCTCAGATGGTTATATTAGTGGCCTACAAGAAGAGTATCATAGCAGAGGAAACTGCCAAACTCTTCTTTGAACAAGTATGGGTGCATTTTGGGATCCCATAGACCATTATATCAGATCTGGATAACAATTTCATAAGCACATTATGGTAAGGCCTCTAGACACTATTGGACACCAAGCTCACTAAGTTGACTCCCTTCCATCCCCAGAGCGATGATAAGACAATAGGATGATAGTGCACATACTTCACATGTAAAACTCCAAGCATCCATGCACCTGTGATGAGAGTCTTCCCTATGTGCAACATAGTTATAATAGAGCTCTCCATGGCTCAATTGGTCACAATCCCTTTCAAGTGGGTTTAGGATTTCAACCATTGTGTCTGATTGATGTTTCCATGCCTCATGCAACTACACAAAAAAAATCCACAAATGTATTTTTTGAGGCTGATAAAGTGACAATATTTATTGAGTGCATCCAACACATCTGCCAGCAGGTTCACGACATCTTGGAGAAGTCAAGTACGAATTACAAGCAGTGACATGATCAACATTGGGTGCCACACAAGTTTCAGGTGGGCAAAAAATTTTGGTTGCATTTGCAGAAAGAATGCCTTACTTGAGCCAATCAGAAGCTCAGACCACTCCGATATGGTCCTTACACAATTACCAAGGTGGTGGGAGACCATTCATTTGATCTCGAAATTCCTCCATTCCTTGGCCTGCACCGAGTGTTCAATGTGGACCGCGTTCGACCATACTTCCCGCCATTACTAGACACATCAGACATTGCAGAATAACTCACACCAACATATTTAAACCCAAACTACATGGAATAGACCATAACTGATCATATTATGGAAACACATATAAAAAACACTCGCCAGCAGAAGATCCAACTCTATCAGGTTGTCAAAGTTGGCCAACTACTGCACTAAGGCAAGTGGCTCACTAAGGACCAAGTTCAGCAGAAGTTTCCCCATATCATGGAGGCACTCAATGGAATGGGGACCATCACTTCCTAAGAGGGGAGGACTGATCTAAGTGCATGTTGGTGGCCAACCATCTATTCCATTTAGGCCCCCACCACTGGCTCTTTCATTTTTTCAATTTCTTTAATTGTAGCACAATTTACCTTTTTTGGTAGTTTTTCGGATCCTAAACTTCCAGAGCCATTTTAAGGTTCTAAACGATGATTTTTGGGAAAATTAGGGCCAACATGGGGCGAATATTGATGTTGGCCACTTGTAAGTTGTAATCCTCAGATATATATTTCTAACAAGATATTGTGTATGTCAAACATAGATCGTATGCCAAAGTTACGACCCCGGCAAGTTGATGTACAAATTTACCCAAACGAGGCCCATAGTTTTGGTGCTTCATCTCCCAGGGTTATTTATTTGGATGTTTATGGTTTTCCATTGTTTCTAAATAATAAATAGGCCTTCGAGTCTCATTGTAACACAATTCAGAGGCGTGTAGCTGCCACATCTCTTCTCAGAGATAAACTACCATCGCCTGAGCTAGTCTTATTTCCATTCTGTTTGTAAGCATATTTCAGTATTTGATATTAATGAAATGAAGTGCTATTTCTACTGCATCTTTGTATTCATGGCTATATTAGTAATTTATTGCATTCCTATTTAAGTTTGGATAATTTATGTCGTACAATGTGTATGTATATGTATTTTGTTGTACACCAAGTGTAGGTGTATGTATTATGTTGTGGTGTACATGAGGTGTAGGTGAATGTGTTTCGTTGTACACTAGGTGCAAGTATATGTGTTGTGTGGTACACCAGGTGTAGGGTTATGTATTTTTTTGTATGTAGGGTGTAAGTGTATGTATTATATTATACACCAGGTGTTGGTGTATGTATTGTGTTGTATATCAAGTGTAGGTGTATGTATTGTGTTGTGGTGTACACTTGGTGTAGGTGTATGCATTGAGTTGTACATCGGATGTAGATGTATGTGTTCTATGGTAAATAGGGTATACGTTTATGTGTTGCATTATATGCAGGGTGTAAGTGTATGTATTGTGTTGCACACTAGGTGTAGGTGTATGTGTTGTGTTGTACACTGGGTGTAGGTGTATGTATTGGGTGGTGATGTATGTCATGTGTGGGTGTATGTGTTGCGATGTACATTGTGCGTATGTGTATGTGATTGAAGAGAAAAGGCACTAGGTGATTTCAGGGTGTGGAAATCAATGCGGTGACAGTACATAAAGGACAAAGGTCGAAGAAAATTATCGATTGGAGGATAAGTATCAATATTTTATCTCAATTTTATTATGCATATGATCTATGACTCTAATATATGATGGTTACATGTGATTTATGATTCTGATTTATGATGGTTGAGGTTTGAGCTAACAATATGTGATATATTTATTCATGATGATTTGATTAAACAACTAGTTTGACTTTTTGTGACAGGAAGTGAAAAGAATTGGAAGTATACCTTGTTGATGAGCTACTAATGAGGTATGATTTGAGTTTATTTTAGTTCGTTTTGAATCTAATGAAAATTATGTGCTTGGTACATGAAAGCATGGAAAATTCCTAGTTGGGGTGAATTGAAAATGACTACAAGAATTAGCAGCAGTGGCAAAAGGAATTGGAACATGAAACAATATGTTGGTAAAACACTTCAGGAGCAGGGCCATTGTGGGACACTAATACCCAATAGTGTTCATTGATTTCCATGAGCATGTTGTGACCAATATGTTGGTTTTGAGGAAGGGATATGCCTTGGTTTTTAAAACTTACGATGCGAAGAAGGCTTAGCAAGGGATGGATATCCTGGGAAAGGGGATGCCATGGAACTTAGAAGGTGAGTGACTGCACAAAAGTGGGTGACCATAATTCCCGAGGGATTATGTAGCAGAGAAGGGAAGGTCCGGGATGCATTTTTTTTGTCATTATCATTGTTGGATGGAACCAAAAGCACATTGGGAGTGTGTCATGGAATAAACAATCGGTAAATGTTCACTGAGAGGATAAGTGGTGCAAGCTTGTAGCGTTGGACATTGGATCAAGGTTTGAATTTGGTAGTGGATTTTGGACTTCCTGGGAAGGAGGTGAATCGTGGTACTACTTTTTAGGGTGGAAGTGCAAGCCTCTAGATTTCCTTATTGCTGATACGAGCAATGTATCCTTTTATTTGTTGGTTAGAGCAAATGTGCATATGTGTATATGTGTATATTATTTTAAATATTGTATCGAGCCGTGTTATAAAGCTCCATAGATAGTATGGTTATTTGTTGGTTTAGGAAAATGTGCATGAGTATATATGTGGTTGTTATTGTAAATATTGTAATGAGTTATGTCAGAAAGATCCTATACACTGTATGGTTTTCATTTTTTCGATACGATGTCATTGTAAATACTACAATGAGTTGTGTTATAAATCTCTATGGGAAGTATGTTTTTCTTTCTATTAGATCTCCTTAGTTTTCCCAAGGCTGAGAAAGGAAGCCAAGGAGGTAACCTCAGACCAAATTTTGACTTGGTAGCTAGCCCTACCAAATTAGAGAGGGCTCTCTCTAAAAAAATCTCACAAACAATGGAAAATACTGGAGAATATATGGATTTTAGGCTTGGTATAATCTCAGTAGGGTTTTATTAGGGTTTGCTGGATAAAGAGCACTAGGTCTCTAAACTAGGTCAAGTAATCCTAAAGGTCAGCTGCAGTCACAGGATGGGGAAAGGTAGGAGCAATCAGTGGCACAAATTGGTTTGTCATTGTAGTGTGGTGAGGATAATATAGTAGGAGTTTAAGTGAGAAAAATCACGAATTCACTTATCCAAAATGAAAACATAGAATGCTAATCCCAAACAAAACAGAGCATTAAAATGATGATTTCTGTTTAAAACTCATGAGATAAATCATAAGAAGAAAGTAGATGGTTTCTTATAATCAAATATATAATAAACATAGGAAAATAGAGTCACTGATCACAACACAAGAATCCCATAAAAATAGCTACAACTATATATTATTTATGCCAATATCAAGTACACTAGTTTAAAGTATGTGCTTCCAATATCCAACCCTCTCTATGAGTTCATTCTGAATACATATAGATACAAAAAAACATTCCCACTTTGAGGGGTGTATTCCTCCTTTCCTAGGAACTAATTACACAATCTTCTCTAACCATTGCCAAAAACTAGGGAGGTTAGAAACCAATTCCCTTTTTACACTAACTGATTTGAGTTTGACTTTGAAAGCATTTAATTACAAGACATTCACTCTAACCATCACTAAAACACTCAACTACACTAGGTAAAATCATTTAGACACTAATTACATCAAGAAAAGTCAACTTTAAACCACGAAAATGCAGGAAAAGGCTTTCTCCAGAGAAGCGTAGCAAATGCTTCAGAAATGCAACGAGTGTTAGCAGAAGCACAATGAGTCTTTGGGATGATGTTTTGATGACCTTGAAGTGGTTTTGAACTTTGATGATGACCTATGAAGGTAGTTTAGGATGTTTAATACACCCTAGGAGCTTTAATTCACCCAAAATCCATCATTAAGACTCCTCAAAACTGATTTGAAAACAAGTACTCTAGAAGCACAACACATCCTCTAAAACAATGGCAAAAAGGAGAAAAATAAGCAATTTTTCCTGAACATTTATGAACTATTAACTGACCCCAAGTCATTTTCCAGCATGTACAAGTCCAAATCTATCTATAAATGCTTTCCATTCTTCATTTTGAGCCTATGAGAAAAAGAGCAACGAGTACCTGTTGTGTTTCTATAGGGTACACTTGAATATGTGCAGGAAAAACTTCAAAATTTCAAAAATTTGCAAAACTTTATCTGCTTACCTTGCTTTGTATCATGCCTTCAAACAACTAGTGATGCCTCTACCAAAATATCAAGATTACCCCTCTTCTTAAGCTTCTTTAGGGTCTTCTTAGGCTTATTCTTCATGTTCTTAACCCTAATATTGTATACCATGTTTCTTGTGTAATAGTGCCTTGCCATATGCCTCTGCATGGCAGTGTCTCTATTTTCCTTCTTTAGTAGTTTCTCTAGGTGCATATTCACCTTCTCAAACAATTTTAGCAGCTATAAAGTCATCCAAGGTTTTTAGGGTTTGAGGAGCAGAGGGATTTTATACTTACTATGCCTTCTTGGCCACGGCTCTGGTTGTGTGTCTCCATGGCTGCACTTGAATGTTCTCCTCTTCCAAATTCTCCAAATCAATGACTACGTTACCTTTATCCTTTGTTTCCAAAACATCTACCTTTCTAGATGATGGAGGGTCATCTTGTGATTTACTCTGTTGCATTAAGATTAGTTTCAATTGTCTATTCTCTTGCTACACGAAAGCCACCATGAAATTGGCTTTCGCAAGGTCATATTTTAGCTCCCTAATTTGTGCTTCTTTCTCCTTGATTATATCATATGTTGCGTATCTCCATGGTCATCCATTTCTGTCTCATGAGGTACCTCTTCATGATGTTGCAAGGGTGAATCATCTCTGTCTCTAAGTGATTCCTCTCTCATAGCTTTAATATGCACGTCTTCAGTAACAACCTCCCGAGGTATTCACTTTTCTTGAGACCTAGTTATAGGTTTAGGTCTAGGCATCTCTTCTATTTAAGGGGAAAAAGCCAGATTCTTATCTCTGCTATATGTCTTTGAAATATCTACTCTTGACTGTGTTTTGGTGACTGATGGCTTGCTTGATGACCCAACCTCCTGTGGCCTAGATGATTCCAAGGGAATGTTTTTACTCTTTGGCTGACTTGAGGCAAGTAGAAGAGTAGTTGCCTTCAAGAATGCTTCCCATGACATGTTGGCCTGTTCTAGTTGGTGAAGAACTATGATTTTGATTAGAGCATGATGAAATAAAATTTCTTGATGACCTCTTCCCTTGGTTTGAACCTTCTCATTCACTTTCACCAATCTTCTAAACAAGTAATTAGGTAGGTTTAAGGGTTTTTGAGAAGTGAAATTCATCAACAACTTGATGTGATACTGATATAACCTGCTAAACCTACCCTCACAGGTGAAGTACTTCATAAGCATCCTCATCAAGGGGTTGTACTTGTCCAACAATTTCCTGCTAGGAAAAATATGAGAAGGGGACTCCTTGTACTGTGGTTTCAAAAACGCTTTGTAGTTCTCTATGTCTACATCCATCCCCTTGAACCAAATCTCACCTTAGTTAGGGATACTAGTTGCTGAAGCTATGATCTTTGCTGACACCATAAAGTTCATCCCTACAATTGTGACATGATATCTTTTGAAATTGATGGAAAATAAAGTTGGTAGGTCATGATTATAACCCACCTCCTCCACTTTCTTACTAAACCATAGGAATCATGCTTGCTCAAATGATCTTTTGATGAATTTTGATGCATTGATCTCTTGCATATAAGTTGGCTCATAGCTTGAGATCTTTCCCCCCTTGAACTTCTTAACTTCACTGGCCATTTTTTTGGCTTTACTCAACAGAAAACCCTAGTTTGAAAAGAGAGGGGACAAGGGATTTAAATTGCGAAACAGGAAAAAAAATGCAGCAAGTTTAGGGAAGGGGATGAAGGGAAAGGACGTTAGGGAAAATTATAAGGAAATTTTAGGGGGTAGGGGTAGATGTTAGGGACACATTAGTCATTGCATTTCTCACAATGGGTGAGAAAGAAAGGGTAAAAAGTGGAAAACACAGCCATAACCCAGAAACGTAACAAAAGCACAACAAAACCTTAGGTTTTTGGGGAAAAAGGGTGGAATGACAGAAATTGGTGTGGGAAATGATTGGGAAATTCTAAATGAGGGTTTTTAGGGATGTATAAGTTTAGAAACAAAATGATTCCTCTGTCAAGTAAAGAAAAATCCCATAAAATGAAAAGTGCAACAAAACCCTAGGAGAGGGATTTAATCACATTTTGAAAGAATTAACTACTTCAACGAGTTGGTGAAGGCTTTACTTACTTTCTCAAGAGGCTTTGAAGATATTAGAGTGAGAAATGAGCCCTTCTTTTTCTCCCTTCGACCTTCAAACCAAAATCGAAGCAACCCTGCCAGAAACACAACATAAATGTAGCGAACTGACAAAATGAGCAATTGGTGATGGAATTCAAACTTCTGATGGTTGCGGCAAGTGTTACAATGGCAGCAAGGATAGCTTGAAGATTTGGAATGATATAATGAAGTATTGAAATTTTTTATTGCTCGTTTATAACTCGAAAACTCGATTTTGGCTTGATGAAAATGTGACATCATGTGTACTTTTGAGAAACTGACAATTGACTGGTTTGACATGCAACATTATTTCTTCAAAAGGAAATGTTACTTTGATTTCTTTTGTTACCTAATTGATAACTCCCATGATGATGACCAAATGGATTACATGACTCCCTAAATAGATATTGATGACTAATAATGATGACCATCAAATTTATATCCTAGACCATGACCTATATGATGACACATTAACTTTTTTGATGACCTAAGATAGGAAATGATGACATGACTATGATGAGTGATGGTGACCTTGAACAAGTGGAGGGAGTAGCAACGATCTAGAGAGTAACCAATGACCATTTTACAACCAAGAGGTATCAAAATTTATTTGAAAATATAACAATTTGAACTAATGACCCTATCAACCACATGGAAAGAGTACATTTGATCGTCAGTGACTCATAGACACTAACATTGGCTCTAGCTGGGGATGGAAGCTCCTTTAGGAGGTGTCAAGAAAACCGTAGACTAGGTAGCCTCATCCATTGGGAAATGGAGTTATTATAAAACACTTAACACTCAAAGCACTGACTAACTAAACAAACTGACTTTACTTGATTAAAAAACTGACTTTACAATTTTAGAAAGAAAACATCAGCCGATCATAAAATCCTTGTGGCCTTCTATTTGGGCAGAATAAACATACATAAAATGAAAGTTGTCTTTTCTTGGTCATCCAGATGAACTAAGATCTGATTGTACTCTAAATCCATCTAGCAGTGACATCCTGTAAGCATGGTAAATTTTAGGGGTGAATTTTAGCCCAAGGGTGAAATTTGAGGGGTTTTTCATTTTAGAGGGGATTTTTTTTTATAAACACCCATTTCATATATTTAGCCCAACTTTTATTTAAAAAATAAATGTTTTTTTCATTTTAGCCCCAAAAAAAAGGGGCAGATAAACTATGAAAAGACTCATTTGACCCGATTAGCTTAGTTTGGGAGGTTATATTCCATTACAATCAATTTTATGCTTTGCAATATTAAATTCTTTTGCAATCACCCATTTTCTGGTTTGGGAGGTCGTATTTGGTTCCAATAAATAAAAATAAAATAAAGTGGAGGTATGGTAAATAAATAAAACTTCTTTTTATACTTACTCGAAAGGTATGGTAAATAAATAAAAATATAAATAAACTAAAGGTATGGTAAATAAACAAAACCACTTTTTATATTTAGTCCATAACCCTATTTCTATTTAAGAAGGCTCAAAAAATAGGTTTTATTTAAGTGAATCCTATGGGCCAAATACCATATTTATAAAAGAGGTAAGGTAAATTAATAAAAATATAAATAAACAAGAGGTATGGTAAATAAATAAAACATTTTTTTATATTTACTCCATAAGTCACTTTATATAATAAATAAAACATTTTTTTGTATTTACTCCATAAGTCACCTTATATTTAGGAACACGCAAGGGTGTAAATAAATAAAAATATAAATAAAGTGGAGGTATGGTTTAAATAAAACATATTTTTATACTTACTCCAAAGGTATGGTAAATAAATAAAAATACAAATAAACTAGAGGTATGGTAAATAAATAAAACCGCTTTTTATATTTAGTCCATAACCCTCTTTCTATCTAAGAATGCTCAAAAAAGAGGTTTTATTTAAGTGAATCCTATGGGACAAATACCATATTTATAAAACAAGCATGATAAATTAATAAAAATATAAATAAAGGAGTGGTATGGTAAATAAATAAAACATTTTTTTGTGTTTAGTCCATAAGTCACCTTATATTTACGAACACTAAAAAAATGCGTTATATTTAGGTGAAGCCTATGGGCCAAATACCATGGGCCAAATTATTATTAATACCATGAAAAAAGACTATTAACCCTAATATTAGTATTAATAAAAATAAATATGACACATGGTATTGACCCATGGTATTCATGTGGAATGTAGCCTATTTAAAGGGGGGAATTAAACCAACATAGATCCATCTTTACTCTGGATCTACTAAGCACCAAGGGATGAAATATCGTAGTATGCAAACTAGCATAGACTGAAAAAATATTTATTCCCCTAGGGGCTTGGTAAATCAGAGTAAAAATAGATCTTGTAATTTAATGTCACTTAAACATTTTTACTTGTTAAATAAAAAAATAAAATAAAAATAATTATTATATTTTTATTATTTTTTAAATTACTAATAGTAGTTTTAAGCTCAGGTTCATGAGAACCCATGGTATTCATGAGCATTGACTATTTAAAGGTGCAAATTCTATCAGCTTAGATCCATCTTAATTCCGGGTCTACCAAGTGTTGAGAGGGATAAATAGATTTCATCCCTCTAAGAGTGGTAGATGAGGAGTTAAAATGGATATAGGTTGGTTTTTATGATAATGGAGATATTAAATAGACTTAGGAAATTATATTGTAAAAAACATCTTAAGGTAAATGGTTAAAGCAACATTTAGTCACTTCAGAAAATTTAGTAAAAAATACCAATATCTCCACTAATATTGGTTTTTCTAATTTAACAAAAAAAAATAGTGAAATCTTATCACTCTTTCTGCATCACCCTCGTAGAAGAGAGATAATCACTACCTAGATTTCCCACCATTTTCAAACATTCTCAATATGATATCTTCATGAAAAAGTTAAGGTACTGATGTTGGATTAGTTGTTTGAAAAATATGATGGTTTGTACAACCTTTCATCTTCTCCGTTATTCTTAATTTGATGTAATGATCTGTAGGGGTTGGGCCACTACACCATATTGTCCTAAAAGGCGGAGATTACGAACCAAAAAGGAAATTAATCCAAATGTTACAACACTGTTAAAAAATGCAAGACGTATGAAGGTAGTGAATTATGCTAATAAGCAATTTAGATTGGGAGAGACGTAATTAAATTTTATTATTTATTAAATATTTCCAATTAAATAATAATAAATCTACATTTACATATTTATATTTGATTGGAAGGATTCTGACAAAGGTCACTTATTTCCATTAGATCCCCTTCAGGCCTTTAGGATACCTACTAATTTCTTATATTATATAGTTGGGGCTTGCTACTTGTTGGCGTGTTGGGGTAAACAAACTTGATGTGTTTTTTTTTTCTCGCAGTTGGAGTCTATTTGATAGCTTGACAAGACTGGTAGAGAAAACATTAACCTCTCCTACCTTGACAAAACTGGTGGTCAAGATCAACACCTACAAGAACTTTGTTGTGGAATATTACCAAAACTAATAGAAGGATATGAAAGAGTGTACAGTAAGAACCATGACAAACATGACCACTGAAACTTGAAACTTGCAACATTGTTTGTGGGAAGAGAAAACTATGTTTATTTTTTCCAAACATGTATGTTAGTATATTATAGTTTAATAAATATGTTTTCCTATTATCATATGGTTTCATACTTTAACAAAATATTCGCCAAGACTTCACAATTTTTTATTATTCAGTGAAAGATTTGCCAAGATCTTACAAGATTTTATAATTCACTGAAAGATTCGCCATGAATTTACAAGATAATATAATATGGTGAGAGATTAGCCAAAAAAATTATATATACATATTATGTTATTGATAAAATCGCCTCCCATTTTTCCTATGTACATGGGGATTCACCCATTTATTATACACATAAATTTAGGGTGGTTCTTAAAATTTTCCCTACCTAGAAGAACCAACCACCCTCTATAGGATATGATCCATCTTTGGAAATGGATAGTTGTCCTTCAATGACACTTTATTTAAATTACGGAATTCAATACACAATCGGATCTCACATGTTTTATTTCTTACTACTACTAAATTTGACATCCAATTTGAGAAACAGAGAGGGACAATAATACCAACAGTATAAAACATGTTTACTTCCTTTTCAATAGAGGGAAACAACTTCGGATTCATCCTTCTGAGCTTTTGACAGAAAGGATTATGATCAAGATTTATGGAAATGGTATGTTGAATTATGCTTTTGTTATAAACCTTCAGATCAATGTAATCCCATGCAAAAACAACAACAAATTTAGTCATGAGTGTTGTATATTTACCTTTCATTTCTGGACTCAAAGACTTTGATATCTTAACCATTCTTAGCTTCTTAGGCATGCTAATATTAAGGTCTTATACTCCTGCTTTAGTTGGCATCATTGTCGGTTTTTGTGCAACATCATCATGATAAAAAAACTCTTCCAGGGGTACAAGACCTCTTGGAATTGATTTATCCTTCAGCTGTAGTACCTCTAATTCTGCTGCATGCATTTCCTGATTATCTTCATAAAACATATCATCAATTTGAGAACAAACAAAATCTTCTTCCATCTATAGGAAATTGTTACTTTTTTTGTCATCCTAAAATACTTTCCAATAGAGAAGATTGTCTAGAATAGTAGGGCAATGTTTGACATTGATATCATACTTCTTGTTGGGATATACCAAAATTTTAAACATACTATTTGAAGTGGCAAGGGAGTCAACAATGAGGTTGTTGTTCCTTGGGATCAATGATAAAGTATATTAAGGAAAGGTCTTAAGAATGTTTAATACTGCATTGCAATATGCTCGTTTTCTAGGATGATTGTCTTGGTATTCTCCTTTGACTTTCTTTATTACTACCTCAGAGTCGCCATATACAAAAATCTTCTTAGCACCTAGTTTCTTGAGTATTTTAAGACCAGCTATCAAAGCCTCATACTCGGCGTCATTGTTAGAGAAACCAAATGATAATTTATAGGAACACAACGATACATTATGAGGAAGATTACACAATTGATTCATAGGACAATGAATCCAAATCCCAATTCTAGCTCCTTCCTTACGTAAGGCTCCATCAAAATCGATGGTCCATAAACCATTTTCTTCATCGGTAGGTCAATTTTGGATGATTGATTATGATTATCTATTTGAGAATGATCTTTTGTCCCAATAGGTTCTGTCTCATGTACTGTTTGAGCTATCTTTTTAACCTTTTCACTTTTCTACACACTACTCGGTAGTTGTTCTTGTTTTTTTGCACTTGAAACTTCTTGAACACAATCTAAAATTTTTGGAATTTCTACTTTTTCTTCTATCTAATTTTCTAACTCAACTAAACAGTCATCATTGTACAAAATAAAAGACTCTAAATTTCTATGTACAACATAAATTGGGTGACTATTGGGTTTCTCCTTGCTACTAATCATGTACTTCATGTTTTTGTCCCTATATATATTTTTGAGTTCTCCAAAACCTGGTATAGTAGCATAGGAAAAGTCTAGTTGCAAAGTGCCTTTAAGTTTATCTCCCCATGATTATGAGAGAAGCATTCCATATCTCGAGGGAATGTCAGCTACAACCACATCCATGAGAACATTCTTTGTTGGAATTTGATCTAAGGATACCACTAAATCTTTGATAAGACCAAGACACTTAACCCTTCTTGAGTCAAAAGAGTGAAGGTAATGGTATGGTATGGTAATATCCAATTGTAATCTATCCATGATGGCTTTGGAAATGATATTATGGGAGGCCTCGGAGTCTAGCATAGCATTATGGAGGATGAAATCATGAATTTTGAGATTGAGGTAAAAAGGTGTAACTTCGTTGTCTTCTAAGTTACCATCTACAGCAGGTCCAAAACAAAATCTCGGGGTGGTCATCAATAACATTCACCATATCAGAAATTTGATCAACCTTAAACATTTTGGCTACAAGGAACTTGTATTGGTCATTCTTAATTAATTCAGCAAATGGAATTGAGACTTTAAGTTTTGAAAGTTCATTCTCAAGACTAAATAATGTAGAATTCTTTTCTACCTCTTTAGATGGCATGCCCTTCTTTTCGAGTTTTTCTTTGATAGGGATCTCCTTTCTTTGTCCTCCAACTTGAGTTTCTTTTTATTTATTCAGAGTGCAAGTAGAAGATTCATCACAGTTTCTTTTTCCTTATTTTGATTTGTAGAGGTCATCTCTTTATTATGAGTCTATGTTTCGGAATTTTGTCTTCTTGGATTTGAAGTTATGAGCACATTTCTATTTCTCAGACTATATTTCCTTTGCACTTGGCTAATGGCATTTTGATAACCTCTTTGATAATCCTCTGTCTTTACTGCTAACATATCATCATTAGAAATAACATATTGTTGATCATCTAGTACATAAGGTTCTTCAGAAAATTCATCCTCCTCAGTTGAGAAAATGGGTTGCCGATCTTCCTCTAAAAATTGAATTTGATCCTCTGAGATTTCTTCTTCCTCATCAGGGTTATGTGCATAATTTTTCTGAAAAGGAGTACGAATCTATTACTGGCCTTGTTGATCTTTACCCCTCTTCTCGCTTTTCTTAATCCTAAATTGGGGTTGCTGCTGTTGACCTTTGTAGTTGGGATTTCTAATTGAAGGTTTTATTTGTCTCTATATGATAGTCATCTTGTCCATGATCTTCTCCATTGTCTTAATCAAAGTATCAAATTTATGCTTAGATTAAGTGGATGGCTCCTCCTTTATGGTAACATTCTTTTCTGATTTCTTTTTTGACTTCTTAATAAACAGATTTGCCTCAACACTTACTGTGTTTCTTTTCATTTCTTCAAGAGTCGAAGGACTTCTCTCCCTCAACTAGTAGGCCAAATATGGATCAAAAACATCTAGATAATGAAGAAGTGCCAATCCAGGAGGAGGCTTAATATTTTTTGGGATAGAGTTATATATCATATCAAATTTGGCTGTGAAATCTTGCACAAATTCATTTGTGTTTCTCTTCAAGGCATTGTACTCGGCTAGAATTTGGAGAGGATTATTTTTCTCTTCGCACTTGTCTAGGAATAGGTACATTAACTGTTGGGAAGTGGTTATAGAATCAACTGTTAAGGAACAAAACCATTTCTTTACTTCCCCTGAAAAACTTTGTGTTATTATGCGTATTTTGGCATCTTCATTATCAATTTCCTCAAGATCAATAAAATCAACCACTTTATCTATATGTTTCCTAGCTGTGACTTCTATTGTCCCATCAAACAAAGGAAATATTTGACCATAACCTTGAGGAAACTCAATGAGTTATGTAGGTAAAACTACAGGAGAAAATCTTGCCATAATTGTTACAAAATGTAGTATAGCAGTCACGACAGGAGGTGCTCATGGAGGAAATTATTTTGGAGGAAGCAATGGATTGATAGTTGAGGATGATGGAGCAGTTGTATGAGGAGGTGTAATAGTACATATAGCAGCAGATAAAATCTCTTGTTGGTATTGGATATAAGCATTTTCATAGGTTAATTGGAGTTGATTAATCAAATTCTGAAGTTTATATAATTGTGACCAAAGTTTCTTATCAAACTCAGCAGATGGAGACCCAGGAGATGGCAAGTATGATTCAAAGTTAGAGGGATCAAAAAATGTTTTTGAGAGGAAAGAATCTAACTTAGATTTGAATAAATACAACTGAAAATTGATATCAAAAGATAAATATTGAAGAGAAAAAAGTTCTGGGGCCAAAGATGCAAATATTACGAGTATAGGTGTACATGTTTCAACTTCTTGAGGTTGAGATCTTTGCTTCCTCAATATCCTTTCAAGCTCATCAACTGATGATGGAGGATTTGGATCAGGATTGGACCTCATGTGCCTTTTGGGAGCTAATTTTCTTCTGAATCTGAACTTTGGCTCTGAAAAAATGAATCAAACTTCTTTTAAAGCTAGGACCTGTCACCCACAGGTCTAGACCTCAACGAACTTGTAAGAAAAATCCAAGGGAAGATTTGAAGCTTGTTCCCCAGCAATGACACCAAAAATGCTAACTCTCATTAGTTTTCCCAAGGCTGAGAAAGGAAGCCAAGGAGGTATCCTCAGACCAATTTTCGACTTGGTAGCTAGCCCTACCAAATTAGAGAGGGATCTATTTAAAAAAATCTCACATCCAACGTAAATGTCCACAAAATATATGGATTTTAGGCTAGGTATCAGCTCAATATGGTTTGATTAGAGTTTGTTGGATAAAGATCACTAGGTCTCAAAACTAGGCCAAGTAATCCTAAAGGTCAGCTGCAGTCATAAGACAGGGAAAGGTAGGTGCAATCAGTGGCACAAATTGTTTTGTCATTGTAGTGTGGTGAGGAGAATACAACATGAGTTTAAGTGAGTAAAAGCATGAATTCACTTATCCAGAAGGAAAACATAGAATGTTAATCCCAAACAAAACAGAGCATTAAAATGATGATTTCTGTTTAAAACTCACAAGATAAAGTAGAAGAAGAAATTAGATGGTTGCTAATAATCAAATATGTAATGAAACATAGGAAAAACAAGGTCACTCATGACAACACAAGAATCCCATAAAAATAGTTGCAACTATATATTATTTATTCCAATATCAAGTACACTAGTTCAAAGTATGAGCTTCCAATATCCAACCCTCTCTATGAGTTCATTTTGACTACATATAGATGAAAAACAACATTCCCCCTTTGAGGGGTCGAATCCTCCTTCCTAGGAACTAATTACATAATCTTCTCTAAGTTCTAACCATTGCCAAAAACTAGGGAGGTTAGAAACCAATTCCCTTCTTACACTAACTGATTTGAGTTTGACTTTGAAAGCATTTAATTACAAGACATTCAATCTAACCATCATTAAAATACTCAACTAAATCAGGTAAAATAATTTAGACACTAATTACATCAATAATAGTCAACTCTACACCATGAAAATGCAGAAAAAGGCTTCCTCCACAGAAGCACAACAATTGCTTTAGAAGTGTGGCGAGTGTTAGCAGAAGCACAACGAGTCTTTGGGCTGATGTTTTGATGACCTTGAAGTGGTTTTGAACTTTGATGATGATGTAGGAAGGTAGTTTATGATGTCTACTACACCCTAGGACCTTTAAGTCACCCAAACTCGATCATTAAGACTCCTCAAAACAGATTTGAAAACAAGTATTTCAGAAGCACAACGAGTCCTCTGAAACTGTGGTGAAAAGGAAGAAAATAGGCAGGTTTTGGTTTTTTTTCCAAAAATTTATGAACTCTTAACTGACCCCAAGTAGTTTTCTGGCATGTACAAGTCCAAAGCTATCTCTAAATGGTTTCCATTCTTTATTTTGATCCTCTAAGAAAAAGTGCAGCAAGTACTCACTATATTTCTGTAGGGTACACTTGAATATGTGTAGGAAAAACTTCAAAATTTCAAAAATGTGCAAAACTTTATCTCCTTACATTGCTTTATGTCATGCATTTAGATGACTAGTGACGCCTCTACCAAAAGATCAAGATTATCCCTCTTATTAAGCTTCTTTAGGGTCTTCTTAAGCTTCTTCTTCATGTTCTTAACCCTAATCTTGCATACCATGTCTCTTATGTAAAAGTGCCTTGCCATATGCCTCTGCATGGTAGTGTCTCTATTTGCCTTCTTCAGTAATTTCTCTAGGTGCACATTCACCTTCTCAAACAAATACTCCTTGTTCTCTTCAAATTCAGAAGCTATAGAGTCATCTAAGTATTTTAGGGTTTGAGGAGGAGATGGATTTTCTACTTGTTGTCTCTTCTCGGCCATGGCTTTGGTTGTAGGTCTCCTTGACTGCACTTAAATTTTCTATTCTTCCAAATTCTCCACATAATTGACTGTTTTACCTTTATCCTTTGCTACCAAAACATCTACCTTACTAGATGATGGAGGGTCTTCTTGTTATTTACTTTGTTGCATTAAGCTCGATTTCAACTATCTATTCTCTTGTTGCAAGAAATCTAACATGAAATTGGCGTTGTCAAGGTCATCTTTTAGCTCCCTAATCTGTGCCTCTTTCTCCTTTATTGTATCATCTGCTGCCTTATTTTCATCGTCATCCATCTCTGTCTCAGAAAGTACCTCTTCATGATGTTGCAAGGATGAACCATCCGTGTCTCTAAGTGATTCCTCTCTCATTGATTCAATCTACACCTCTTCAGTAACAACATCTTGATGTGTTCTCTTTTCTTGAGACCTATTTCTAGGTTTAGGTCTAGGCATCTCTTCTATTTCAAGGGAAAAAACTAGCCTCTTACCTCTATTGTATGTCTTTGAAATCTCTGGTCTTGGCTGTGTTTTGGTGACTAATGGCTTGCTTGATGACCCAACATCTTGTGGCTTAGATGATGCAAGGGAGTGTTTTGACTCTTTGGCTGACTTGAAGCAGGCATAAGAGAAGTTGCCTTCAAGAATGCTTCCCATGACATGTTGACCTGTGCCAGTTGGTGGATAACTATGAATTTGATTAGAGCATGATGAAATACACTTTCTTGATGATATCTTTGCCTAATTTGAACCTTCTCGGTCATTTTCACCAAGCTTCTAAATAAGTAATTAGGTAGGTTTGAGGGCTTTTGAGAAGTGAAATGCATCAACAACCTAATTTGATAGTGATATAACCTGCTAAACCTACCCTCACAATTGAGGTACTTCATAATAATCCTCATCAAGGGGTTGTACGTGTCCAAAAATTGTCTAGTAGAAAAAATATGAGAAGGAGACTCATTGTACTATGGTTTCAAAAGCACTTTGTAGTTCTCTATGTCTAAATCCATCCCCTTGAACCAAATCTCACCTTGGTTAGGGATACTAGTTTCTAAATCTATGACCTCTACTGACACCATAAAGTTCACCCCTGCAATTGTGATATGACCTCTTTTGAAATTGATGGCAAATAAGCTTGTTAGGTAATGATTATAACCCACTTCCTACACTTTCTTACAAAACCCTACGTAACCTGCCTGCTTAAATGATCTTTTGATGAATTCTGATGCATTGATCTCTTGCATATGAGTTGGCTCATATCTTGTGATCTCTCACCCCTTGAACTTAATACTTTCACTGGCCATGATTTTGGCTTTACTGAATAGAGAATCCTAGTTTGAAAAGAGAGGCCATAAGGGATTTAAACTGCAAAACAGGAAAAAAACAACGCAACAAGTTTAGGGAAGGGGATGAAGGGGAAGGAAGTTAGGGAAAATTCTAGAGAACTTTTAGGGGGTAGGGGTAGATGTTAGGGACACATTAGTGGTGGAATTTCTCAAAATGGGTTAGAAATAAAGGGTAAAAAGTGGAAAACACAGTCACAACCCAGAAGCGTAGCTAAACCTTGGGTTTTTGGGGAAAATGGTGGAATGAGGGAAATTGGTGTGGGAAATGATTAGGGAATGCTCAAAGAGTTTTTTTTAGGGATCTATAAGTTTAGAAACAAAATTATTACTTTGTCAAGTAAAGCAAAATCCCATAAAATGAAAATCATAGCAAAACCCTAAGAGAGGGATTTAATCACTTTTTGAAAGAAATGACCACATCAATGATTTGGTGAAGGATTTAATTACCTTCTCAAGAGTATTTGAAGCTTGTAGAGTGAGAAATTAGCTATGTCTTTGCTCCCTTCAAAATTGCCAAAAACGCAACAGACTGACAAACTGAGCAATTAGTGATGGAATTCAAACTTCTGATGGCTGTGGCAAGTATTACAATGGCAGAGAGGAGCTATTGAAGCTTTGGAAGGATATAATGAAGTCTTTAAATGCTTTATTTCTCCTTTATAACTCAAAAACTCGATTTTCGCTTGATGAAAACATGACATCATGTGTAGTTTTGAGAAAATGAAAATTTGTTGATTTGACATGCAACATTATTTCTTCATAACGAAATGTTACTTTGATTTATTTTGTTCCCTAATTGCTAACTCCCATGATGATGACCAAATGGATGACATGAATCCCTAAATAGATATTGATGACTAATAATGATGACCATAAAATGTATATCGTAGACCATGACCTATATGATGACACATTAACTCTTTTGATGACCTAGGACAGGAAATGATGACATGAATATGATGAGTGATGGTGACCTTGAACAAGTGGAGGGAGTAGCAATGATATATAGATTGACCAATGACCATTTGAAAGCCAAGAGGCATCAAATTTTATTTGAAAATATAACAATTTGACCTAATGACCCTATCAACCACATGGAAAGAGTACATTTGATCACTGGTGACTCATAAACACTAACATTCTCAATGACTTGTTGGTTTATAGGTGTCATTGAACACCAAAGACAGTGTTCCCCCTAGCGGGAGGGTTCTATAACAACCTCTCATTGAATTTCCATGTAAAAAAAATATAAGACCAAGGTCATGGGACACATATTCCAAGCTGAATGTTATGGAAAAACATCTTATTAGGGTGTTCATTGGGTTATTATGGCTAAGGGGAAATTGAAAGGGAAATGGAAAAGGATTTGAAAAGGAAAAGAGTCATTAATTGGAATTTTATTTATGAAAATAATGGAAAATAAGAGAAAAGGAAGGTGAAAGGTCATAATTTGCGTGTCAGGCAAAAATTGAAGGAAAATAATGGAAATTGAAAAAATAGAGGCCTCAATGATAAAAAGGCTTATGAAGATCAGTTCACAAACTTTTTCCAATCTAACCTTTTGTTAGTATTAGTTTTTGTGAGTGTAGTTTTTGAGCTCTCTCTTTATTCTCTCTTTCATACTATTGCACACTTAGAGCATTCTTAGATCACTCTAGCATTGGAGAAAGGAAGGAAAAGGAAGGAAAAGAAAGTAAAGTAAAAAAAATATCAAGAAAGGAAGAGTTGGATCAAGTGACTACAACGATATTACTTGTAGGTATCGAGTTGCATGTATGATTTCCTTGATAATTTTGGAATGTATGGTATATGCATGTATGTATTTGGTTCCCTTGTTGCCATTGGTATGATTTTTTCAAAGTGTGACAATGGTTTTCAACATTGCATTTCCATTTCCTAATATCCATTTTGTGATGGGGTTCTTTCATTTGTTTGACTTGGATTGCCGGATGATTTTGGGACCACGTGAGGTGGTCTCAGGAAAATTCCCAAGGGCCTAGGAATCCCTTGACCGATAATGGTGGGATACACGATAAATCCTGAGGGTGGAGACAGGAAAATTCCTCAAGGTATTGGTGAAGAAATTTGGAGGAATCCATGCTTTTTTAGGGCCTAGTGATCCCTTGACTGGTAATGGTGGGATTGCGGTAAACCCTGGTTGTATAGGTGAGGGTTTCATGCCTAGAAATATGTTGACTAGTAATGGCAGAATAAATGGTAAATCCTGAGGAAGCCTTGGTTGTTTTGTTGTGAGTCCCACATTCATGCTTGGAATATGGCACAGGAGTGATTGGCTAAAAGAAATATTTGGCTCAGCCCAATCTATTGTTGGGTGGTACATGGAAGTCCATGACTTGGTTGGATTTTCATATGTTAATAAGAGATATTTCCTCTTGTATTTCATGAGTATTTATACTTATTATTATGTGTCTTTTATGATTATTCTATCACTGTTATTAGTATGGTTATATGCAGCCTCATTATAAGCATGGTTTCATGGCAGTTTCTAGTTATGGCTCTTAACATGTTTTTATTGGTAAATGAATGGTTATTGAATGTATGACTTAAGAGATGTTATTGCAGCTATTATAAGAGGGCATTAGAACTTCTTGATGGTTCCCATATAAGTATCAGATTCCTATGTTTAAATATACATTCATGACCTGTAGATTTCATGTTCATCATGTGTTTGATGAAATGTTTGTCATGGTTAGGCATTTCCAGGTGATGTTTTTTTCTAATTTTTGTACTAATGTCATTGTCCTAGTGTCATTCATTATTCTGGAAGGTTTCATTAAGTTCTAGGCACTGGTATGGAGACTAGCCCTGAAAAAGTCCCATAGATCTTGCAGTCGCAGGGATAGGACTCAGTGAAAAAGATTACAATCACTCCCTTGCAGGCTTATGCATGTGTCTAAAGGGTCAGAGTCAAATTTTTGTAGTGTTTTACCAACGTTTCGGAATCTAGGACATTGAAAAAGAGGTTTAACTCAGGGTTTGGGCACTTGGAAGGGTGGTTCAACTCTTCGGGGTCTCATAGCACCCGAGGGAAGTCATTAAAGTTTTGGTTTGTTGATTCCACTTCCTGAAGGTGATCTAGAAGGTTGAGTCATATCATAGCATCCCTCAACTCATGTTTAGCCTAGTAGGTAGGTGAAAGTGGGTAGATATGGGAGGGGTGGTTATAAGAATCCATATAATTTGGTTGAAATCTTTTGTAACTCTATTTGTAGTTAAAGGAAACTGTTATAGTTTTACCCCTTCCATGGAAATCGTTGTGTAATTATTAAGATGTCGTTTTATTTTAATATCACATGAGAATCAAAATATTCTCATGATGATCTTTTCTTTGTAATTAAGATATCAAAAAGAGAATATTGTTTTCCTACGAGGGCTAGAGAGAAGAATTGGAGTATAATATTGGAAAGGGGAAACACCTCACTCTGTAATCTTGATACTTTTATTAATGAAAATCTCAACTTTGTGGTTCAACAATTTCCTCCAAGTAGTTTGTGTCTTTTTAGTACACCAACCCTTGCTAAGGAAGAGAGTCCCTCCTTAGTGGGGACCATTGGTTAGTTAGAGTGGAATACATAATTGCATAAATATTTCTTAGTTATTTTATTGTTTTTATTGTTTCTCTTACAGTTAATTATATGTGTAATTTAATTAATTACAATAAGCTTGGGAAGGTATGACGTCCTGGACCGATCCCTCAGTTTAGTGTGGAAGTTAATTATTTGCTTTGCTATTACAATTTGGATTGTACTTCCTTTTATGTGTGCGGATTGAATGAGTGATGGTTTTTAGGAGTGTTGTGAGAGTGGTTGAATGAAAGATTGGATAAATATTTATTAGATGTGTGATTGTTGTTACTGTTGTTGTTACAATTAATTCTGTGTGTAATTTAACTAATTGCAGTAATCTTTGGAAGGTTTGACAACTTAGGTCCTAGACTACTCCCTAAGTTTAGTGTGGTAGTGAATTATTAGCTTTGTTGTTATAGTTTGGATTGCATTTCCTTTTATGTGTACAAATTGAATGAGTGGTTATTTTCAGGAGTGTTGTGAGAGTGGTTGAATGATAGATTACATAAATATTTCTCAGTTATGTGATTGTTGTTATTGTTGCTATTACAGTTAATTTTGTGTGTAATTTAATTAATTGCAATAAGCTTTGGATGGTGTTACAACTTAAGTCCTGGACCGTTCCCTCAATTTCGTATGGAAGTGAAATATTTGGTTTCTTGTTAATGTTTGGATTGCACTTCCTTTTATGTGTGCATATTGAATGAGTGATGATTTTTAGGAGTGCTATGAGAGTGGTTGAATGACAAATTGCATAAATATTTCTCATTTTTGTGATTATTGGTATTGATGTTGTTATAGTTAATTTTGTGTGTAATTTAATTAATTGCAGTAAGCTTTGGATGGTGTTACATCTTAATCCCTGGATTGATCCCTTAGTTTAGTGTGGTAGTGAATTATTTTCTTTGTTGTTATAGTTTGGATTGCACTTTTTATGTGTGCATATTTAATGAGTTACGGTTTTCAGGAGTGTTGTGAGAGTGGTTGAATGATAGAGTAGCTTATTTTGCAATATTTATTTGCATTGAATCTATGTGGAGTGTGTAGAAACATTTTTTTATTGCTAAGAGTGTGTGTGCAATTACTTTGGTTGAGATTATTTCATACTAGTCATCATCTACCTTAGCATAGACTTTGCGCCATAGCCTTGTAAAAATTAAAGCCTACATGGATCAATAATTAAATGTAAGAGTGAGTCAACCAACATTAAAATGAAAACAATATAAAAATAATGAAGTTAACAAAGTTTCTTATTCAAATTATTGTGAGATATGTTAGGGCCTAAATCTACCTTAGGCTGAAGGAAGGCAGGTCTAGGGTAACATCAAACCACACTTAACCTGGTAGCTAGCCCTACCAGGTCGGGAGAGGGCTCTCTCCTTATCAATCTCAATTGGGATATTGGCAACTAGGGCTTGAGATGACTGAAATGAATGTTGATTTTAGGCTAGGTATAGGATATTAGGGTTTCTGGTTTGATTTTAAGTCTTGGTTGCTGGATCAATTGGAGAAGGCAGATTGGGTCTAGAAAATCAACTCAAGGATACAGTCATGTCCTGTGGGGCAGGGTAGATAAGAGCTTATGTACTAGCAAAGGATTGAGATGGTAGAGTAAGACTACTGAGGAGTTGAGGAGGGCACAAGAAACTATGAGTCCTCTTTAAATAGTGAAAACATTGAAAACTAAATGCTATCCCAAGACAAAGCACTGTAAATCTAGTGTATTTTGTCTATTCATCTTGATTCATTTAGTTTAGAAGAGAGAGAGAGATGTGGATACATATAAAACATCAGAAAACCTCATTACACAGAAGAAACAATACATAAACTCATTGTCACAAGAATCCCACAAAAATAGCTATGAAACCTGGTTTTATTCCTTTCCAACTGCTGATACAAAATGTTCAGTGAGTCCCACACTTCTGCCAAAGTCCAACCTTTACAAATGAATCAAAAAGTACATGATATAGGCAAGGAAACTACTCAAGCTAGCTATCAGGGTCGAATCCATGAGAAAAGGGGTGGTTTCATCCATATCTAAACTAGGAACAGTAATATAGGCAGTGGAACAACTTGCCTCTAAAACCAAGGAAACCAATTCATTCAGTTCAAAACCACCTTTGAATTGATGTATATACCTGTTAGCTCTACTATGTAATGCTGGGTTTTCAAGGTCATAAATGAGCTTGGTCTGCTTGGTTGTGCTCAAAAGGATCCCACATCGGTCACTTTCTCCCTCCTTCCTTTACTCCACTTACCCTCCTTCACCTTCATTTCCTCTGTTTTTCCTCTAAACCCAGCAAAATAGCCCCGTTGCCTTTAGCCCTGAGTGCAAACCTCAAACCTGCCATAAAACCTCACCCCAATGACCTTGCGCACTCATAAACTCGTCGCATTCAATCCTCGCCATTGATCTTCCCCAACAATCTAATGTCTCTCGTCACGCCCGATAAAGCAACCTGCACGATCATTTCTCTACCATCAGATCATTTCCAGAAATATCCGACGACATTCGCTCTCCCCACACCCGTAACCTGATCGAACGTTAGCGCATGATGAGAGTGGTTTTTCTCTCTCATCTGTTGCTACGTTTCAGCGGCTAAGTGGAATCGTGCGGTCCCATCCTTTTACCACTTTACGCCCAAAAGTGGTGCGACCAATACCATTTACTACCCGATCATTTCATCCCGCTCATTAATGCCCACATAGCTCCGCCGCCTGATCACCATCCGATCTGTCTGCCGGTGATCCAATGGCCCAAATTCACCCTGCTCTCACCTTAGCCTATAGCCTCTGCCGAGCCATCTCCACTGTCCATTTCCTCGATCCAACAACCATTATTTCTGCTCATCCACTCGCCCATGCATTCCACATCCTTCGTCATTCCATTTGCCCAAATATGAGGAAGATGACCAGTTCCGCCATTATCAGTCACTGTCAAACCCTCAACAACCATATTAAACAAAAAGCATGGCCAAGGGAGAAAAGGACAGGCATGCCCAGTAACCGAATTTATTAGTTATGGAACCCCACTGGTATGAGCACTCGAACTGACCTAAGAGGACAGCACATCACCTGAGCAAATCGGATTCATCCTCTGTAATAAGCAACTTCATTCAGAGACTCCATCAGGAAGTTAAATGTAGTTGGTGGTCCATTACGACCCCTCCATACCTAATCAGCCAAGTGCCCTTGTAATGTAAATCTATAAATACCTAGAAGAAAGATATAATCAGGGTTGATGGTTGATGTTTTGATGTAAGGTTCAACTTTTGGAGACTGTGGATATTTTGCCACTTGCAGCATCCCATCTTCATTTTTAGCTAATACAAGCTTATTTTGTTGTTAACTGCTCACTTTCCATTTTCCTCTGTTCTAAGTTGTGCCTGATGTACTGTGTTCTTGATCTTTAAGGTTTAGCACTAGAAAGTTGTCATCTTGTCTATGTGTTAGATTGTTGAATGCATCATTGAGTAGGCTATTCAGGTTTCTTTCTATCTAGTGCCAGAGAGTTGTCATCCTGTCTGTGAATTAGTAGAATAGATTTACAGACTTCTTACTGGTTGTAGTTGGCCATCACATGGTCTTGTGCATGTGCTGGTGTGGTCAGTATTCTCCATATTCACCTTATCTCTAAACTGTGAGTAGTTGGTGGTCTAAAGCCTTGTAGTCTGGGGGTGTTCATGCATGTCTGGAGTGAAACAAAGTAGAAGTGGTTATCTGGCTTGGACAAGCATCATTCCTTCCATTCATCCATTGCAACAATAAGTTGAATTTATATTTTACCAGGCATCTCCGAAATACAACCTAGGAGAGTTTCTTGGAGTGATAACATAAATTGGCGTTGTTGCTAGGGAGAAGAGATCGAAGCTCAACTTCCCTGGGAGAATGACACAGTTCCAACTTTGATTATAGACAAATTTTGGACACATTTTTGGTTGTAATCATCTATCTGGTGACTCTAATAGAGGACCAACCTTTTGGTGACTTCACATCAGAGTTCTAGCTCAGTTTGTGAGGCATACTTTGAGAAATCCTCCGAAATCACCAGCTGACCTAGTGCCTGACCATGAGAAGATTGTCAAGTAGAGAAAAACATCATAGAAAGGAGCATCAGGATCAGGTAAGCCTAAAAGATCTTATGTATCTCTACAAGAAAGGCTTGTAACTGAGCATGCACATGTTGAAAATATAGAGCCTAGTACTATCAGTGAGGAAATTTTTCCAGAGATTCATAAAGCTCCTTGTTTCATAAGTTCCCCTTTGTGTCTTAATCCAAAGAAAACCTCCCCTATAGTCCATCAATTACCTTCAGCTATGTCATTCATTTCTCAACTCCCTACCACTCAAAACCCCAGTATCCTTCCATCTACCCCAGTCATGGCAGGCCAGCAAGCACACACCAAAATGGAAAGAATCATAACTGCTAGGTATGGACCCCTAGTCTTGCCCCTTCCTTTGAATGCCATGCTTGTAGGAGAATATCAGAAATACATGCCTAAGTTCACTGGAACAGAGGGAGTAATTACCGAAGAGCACCTTGAGTCTTTTTATAGCTATGTTGATAACCTAGATATCAGTGAGGACGATGTGTGGATGAGGGTTTTTGTCAAAATCCTGGATGGAGAGGCTAGAAAATGGTTCAAAGAACTGACCCCTAGGTCTATATAAAACATTGAGGCCTTAGACGATGTGTTTTTGAAGCATTGGGGAGATAAGAAAGACCTGTTATACTATCATACTGAGTTTGGCAACCTCAAGAGGGAAAATGGGGAATCATTGCCTGATTTTAATAAAAGATTTAATTGTATGTATAGCAAGATACCAGCTGAAGTAAAGCCTACCCTTGCCTCTTCCAAACTCACTTATGCCAATGGATTTGACACTGACTTTTGCCTACTACTAAGAGAAAGAAGATGTGCTACCCTAGCTGAAATGCAAGATGCAGCCTTAGAGGTAGAATCAAATATCATGGCTGCAGAGAAGCTCAAAGGCCATGCTGATAGAAGGAGGCAGAGAGGCGAGGCTTCTTCTTCCTCTGCTTCATATTCGGAGCCCAAGTTAGAAAAAATGACTAAAATGATAGAGTCATTGGCTGTTGAAATATCTAAGCTGAAGGTTGAGCAGATTTTTGGAAAATAACGCTGCCTACTACATTTGCTCCTAGAAATTCAAATCCATTTAGGAGAGAAAATGAGCAACTACAGATCATTCAGAGGAGCAAAGAGGCCAATGAAGAACAAAGGGTTAAGACCCCTTTCGAGAACGTAGTTATGGAGGAGGAACATCTTGATGAGGAGGATGAGATTCATTGCATGGAAGACAAGGGCAGTGCTACCTTTTTGACATTGGTTGCCTATGAAGAGTCATTACTTAGGGACCAGCCCAGTCAAGAATGGGACAGAGAAGCTATTATAAATATTGAAGACCAGCAAAGATATAATCTGAGGTCAAGAACGAGTAATTTCAAAGAGAATCCTGCCCAAAGGGTCGTTGTTCCCATAGAGCAGCAGAGCAGCAAACCAAAAAGACTAGTTGCTGATCCTGTCATCCTCAAAGCACCAGCTCAAGAGGTAAGAGGTCTTGACAGGTCTCCTTCCCCTTTCAGTTTTGAATCAGAAGTCCAGAAACTTAAAATATTTGTACCTCTGATAGAACTTGTAAAGAGTGAGGCCTTTAGAAAGCCTATCCTAGATGCCCTTGAGTTGAAAGCCACACAAGCCTCCACCGACTATGTCAAGTTACAAGATGACAAAACTGTAGTTGTGCTTAGCCCAATGATTGAACCTGCTGATGATAATTCTCTATCATTTTATGTCTCCTTGACCATTCATGACAAAATCCTCCACAATTACTTGCTGGACACTTGTGCCAGCCATAATCTAATGCCCAAAGTTGTCATGGAAGAGTTAGGCCTTGATATCACCAGATCATATCATGATTTATTTTCCTTTGGTTCAAGGAAGGTGAAATGTCTGGGGTTGATCAAAGATTTTGCTATCACCCTAACTTAGTTTTTCATGAAGAGCATGATGATGGAAATTGCGATAGCAGATGTTCCCCCTAAGTTTGGCATGTTGTTGCCAAGAGGATGGATTAAGAGACTGGGTGGGACTTTAGAAAATGACTTATCTTATGCCATTGTCCTAGTTTTTGGAGGAGAAAGCAGAAGATTTTATAGGGAAGCCCAGTTGGCCTATATCATCAGTGATGAGAAGAAACCCACCAATCATCCTATTTACGTTGTGGACACTGACTTTGGGGCATGTATTCTCCAAATTGAAGAATCTCATAAGGCCCGGGCATAGCTCAGGAAACCTGTGGGTCAGGCCATAAAAGAGGAAGGGACACGAGCTTGGGATATGTTCTTTGATGGAGCCTGCTCAAAAGAAACTGTAGGAGCAGGAGTGGTGCTGATATCTCCAAAGAAAGAAAGCACTCATATGTCTTTTAAGCTGACTTTTCAGGTCACCAACAATATAGCAGAGTATGTGGCTCTGATATTGGGATTGAACGTTGCCAAAGACAGAGGAATAAAAAATATAAAGATATTTGGAGATGCTGATCTCATCATTCAGCAAGTGAACAAAACGTTCCAAGCAAGGCACCCAAGGCTGAGAGCATATAGAGATGAGGTATGGAGACTTAAATACTATTTTAATAGTTTTTGTATCTCATATATCCCTAGGGTAAAAAATCAGCTTGTTGATTCCCTTGTTGTGTCTGCTAATATGTTCATCCCTCCTATGCCCCCTAGATTGGTTTATGAATTCCAAACAAAATATAGACCATCCTTGCCTGATAATGTCCAGCACTGGAAAGTATTTGAGGATGATGATGGAGTAAATAGGTTTCTGCAAGTCTTTTATGAATTCTTTGAAATGCAAATTGATGAAGAGAATGAAACCTTGGAGGAATATCCCCAGCCCAAGCTAAAAAATAGAATTGGCCAAGACAACATTGTTCAATTGCCTAGAAATTATATACCTAAAGGTCTGGTGCCCCTAGAAAAGTTGTTTGACTAGAATGATGTGCCTCATAAGATTGCCAAAAAAGAAGATCAGTCTATAGTCCATAGGCATGACATAGGGAGTCTAGATCATCCAAAGCATAAAAAATTGTCCAGTCATTTGTCTGCTGCCCAAAGTTCTAAGTACTGCACCTTAATGAAGCAATTTGTTGATGTCTTTGCCTGGGAATACAGCGACCTCAAAACTTATGACAAAAAGATCATCCAGCATAAGATCCCATTGGAGAAAGACACTATCCCTTTCAAGCAGAAGCTGAGACCCATAAATTCTTCGCTCCTCCCTCTGATTGAAAAAGAAATCAAGAAATTGTTAGCTGCCAAAATCATAGTCCCTCTAAGATATTCAAAATGGGTAGCAAATTTGGTAGTGGTGAGAAAAAAGAATGGGGAAATCAGGTTGTGCGTTGATTTTAGGAACCTGAACAAATGCTCTAAAAAGGAAAATTATCCTCTTCCCAAGATGGATCATTTGCTACAGAAAGTCCCAGGAGCCAAAGTGATGTCTTTCCTGGATGGATTTTCAGGGTATAACCAAGTTGCAGTACATCCAGATGATCAATAAAATACCGCATTCACCACTCCTTGGGGCACTTTTATGTATTCGAAGATGCCTTTTGGGATGATGAATGTTGGAGCCACCTTTCAGAGAGCTATAGATATAGCATTTGTAGTAGAGAAGGATAAGTTTTTCCTTGTCTACCTAGATGATATAACAGTATACTCCAGTAGCCATCAAGACCATTTGCAGCATTTGAAAAAAGTGTTTTTGAAGTGCAGGAGGTTTGGGATATCAGTGAATCCCAAAAATTCACAATTTTCTATGGAAGAGGGCAAGGTATTAGGACACATCGTTTCTACTGCAGGTGTCAATATTGACCCAGAGAGAGTGAAAGCCATACAAACCTTGTCTGTCCCAAGATCAGAAAAGGACATCCAATCCTTTCTGGGAAAAATAAATTTTGTAAGGAGGTTTATTCCTAATTTTTCAGAACTGGTAAAACACATCACCTCCATGTTGAAAAAGGGATCAGAGGTAAAATGGACTGATGCAACGAGAAGATCTTTTGAAGCTATCAAAAGAGCTATTATGGAATCTCCCACTTTAATCAACCTAGACTATAGCAAGGAGTTCCATATCTTCTCCTTTGCCTCAAGTGACACCCTTGCAGTAGTCTTATTGCAGAAAGATGATGAGGGTTCAGAGCATCTAGTGGCATTCTTCAGCAAGACATTAAGGGATGTTGAACTAAGGTATGATATCATAGAAAAATAGGCCTATGCTCTTATCAAATCCCTGAAAGCTTTTAGAATATACATTCTGAATTCCAAGGTAATTACATATGTGCCCTCTGCTTCAATAAAAGATGTCCTAATGCAGCTAGATGTGGATGGAAGGAGGGCTAAATGGATTGCAAAGCTTATTGAATTCAATATAGAATTAAAGTCCACCAAGCTTGTCAGAGGTCAGGGCCTTGCCAAGCTAATGGTAGAATAAAATTGCAGAATGTTGGACATGAATCTGATAAGCACAATTTCAAAAGATGGACAGATAGAAGAAACAGGTGAACGAGGGTAGAACCAGTTGTTGGCAGAAAATCTAGCTTCTTATGAATGGTATTCTACAATATCTCAATTTTTGTTGAAGCTAGAAGTTCCTCCAGACCTTAGTTCAAGCCAAAACTATTAAGCTCAAGGCAGCCAAGTATTGCATTCATGAAAATTTGTTGTATTGGAGGGATCCATCTAGAATCCTTCTAAGGTGTCTGGACAAAGAACAATCCATGGAGGTTATGCATCAGTTTCATTCCAGCATCTGTGGAGGACATCACTACTATAAAACCATAGCCCACAAGATCCTTAGAGCTGGGTATTATTGGCCCACCTTGTTTTCTGATGTCTTTTCATTTGTTAAATCTTGTGAAAGGTGCCAACGGTTTGAAGGAAAACAACAGTTGAAGTCCTTGCCCTTGAAGCCAATACATGCTACTGGCCCTTTTCAGCAGTGGGGTTTGGATTTCACAGGGGAAATTAATCCACATTCCAGTGGCTAGCACAGATAGATCTTAGTAGCCACTGACTACTTCACTAAATGGATTGAGGCCATCCCTACTAGGAAAGCTGATCATCATGAAGTTCTTGACAGGAAACATTTTCATTAGGTTTGGCTATCCGCACAAATTGGTTACAGATAATGCAGCAGCCTTCAGGGCAAAAGAGTTGGTGGACATGTGTGACTCAATGGGCATAAAGCTAGTTCATTCCACCTCATATTACCCTCAAAGTAATGTTCTAGTAGAATCATCCTATAAAATCCTGATAAGGATAATCAAAAAGCTGCTAGAAGACAACAAGAAGAACTGGGATTCCAAGCTGAAGTTTGCATTGTGAGCTGACAGGGTCACCACCAAGAAATCCATAGGGAATTCTCCATTCAAGCCGGTATATGGCACTGAGGCTATATTCCCAATTCAGTTAACCCTCCCTATGGCAAAAGTCTTGCAGGAAGAGAGGAATGAGGAAAATGACCTGGCTAAGAGGATTAGTGACTTGGCAGAAGTTCATCAAATCAGAGATCAATTGGTTGAAAGGTCTGCAACACATCAAAAGAGAATCAAGGAACCCTTTGACAGAAAGGCAAAGATAGATAGTTTTCAGGTTGGAGACTTGGTTCTTAAGTGGGATGAACTAAAGGAAAAGAAAGGCAATCATGGGAAGTTCGATGCTCTGTGGACTGGACCTTTTGTCATCGCTCAGATCTAGGGGAACAACATTTTCATGTTGCAAAGTATGGAAGGAGAGACAGTTTTTGATGACCTAGTTAATGGGTGATTTTTGAAAGTTTATGTTGTTTAAGGTCTTCAGGCCTTAATGTTGTAAATATGTATTTTTAACAGGTTTTAGTGTAGGCTTAAATAGACTCCATGCCCAATGGAATACTAGGAAACGTTTTTAATTTGTTTTTGCATAAAGGCAGTGGTCTACGATCCTTGAGACCTCACATAGAGGATCTCATCCCCAGAAGGAGCCAGCGTTAGCTCTGCTATGTAACACTGAGTTTTCAAGGTTAGAAATGAGCTTGGTCTTCTTGGTTGCGCTCAAAAGGATCCCACATCGGTCACTTTCTCCCTCTTTCCTTTACTCCACTTATTCTCCTTCACCTTTGTTTCCTATGCTTTTCCTCTAAACCCAACAAAATAGCCCCTTTTCCTTTAGCCCTGAGCACAAACCTCAAACCCGCCATAAAACCTCACCCCGATGACCTTGCACGCTCATAAACTCATCGCATTCAATCCTCGCCATTGATCTTCCCCACTGATCTAACGGCTCCCGTCGTGCTCGATAAAGCAACCTACATGATCATTTCTCCACCGTCCGATCATTTCCAGAAAGATCTGATGGCATTCGCTCTCCCCGTGCCCGCAACCCAATCGAACGTTAGCACGTGATGAGAGTGGTTTTTCTTTCTCATCCACTGCTACGTGTCGGCTACTGAGTGGAATCGCGTGGTCCCATCCTTTTACCGCTTTACGCCCGAAAGTGGTGCGATCAATACCATTTACCACCTGATTGTTTTGTCTCGCTCGTTAATGCCCACGTAGCTCCACCACCTGATCACCATATGATCTGTCTGCCAGTGATCCAATGGCCCAAATTCACCCTGCTCTCACCTCGGCCAATAGCCTCCGCTGAGCCATCTCCACCGTCTGTTTCCTCGATCCGATGGCTATTATTTCCGCTCATCCAACTCGTCCACTCTCCCATACATTCCATGTCCTTCACCATTTCGTTTTCCTGAAGATGAGGAAGATGACCAGTTCCGCCATTATCAGTCACTGTCAGACCCTCAACAACCATATTAAACAAAAAGCATGGCCAAGGGAGAAAAGGATAGGCATGCCCAGTAACCGAATTTATTATTTATGGAACCCCACTGGTACGAGCACTCCAACTGACCTAAGAGGACATCACAACACCTGAGCAAATCAGATTCATCCTCTATAACAAGCAACTTCATTTGGAGACTCCATTAGGCATTTAAATGCAGTTGGTGGTCCATTATGACCCCTCCATACCTAATCGTCCAAGTGCCCTTGTAATGTAAATCTATAAATACCCAGAAGAAAGATGTAATCAGGGTTGATGGTTGATGTTTTGATGTAAGGTTCAACTTCTGGAGACTGTGGTATTTTGCCACTTGCAGTGGCTCGTCTTCATTTTCAGCTAATACAAGCTTCTTTTGTTGTTAACTGCTCACTTTCCATTTTCCTCTATTCTAAGTTGTGCCTGATATACTATGTTCTTGATCTTTAAGGTTTAGCACTAGAAAGTTGTCATCCTGTCTATGTGTTAGATTGTTGAATGCATCATTGAGTAAGTTATTCAGGTTTCTTTCTATCTAGTGCTAGAGAGCTGTCATCCTGTCTGTGCATTAGTAGAATAGATTTACAGACTTCTTATTGGTTGCAACCGGCCATCACATGGTCTTGTGCATGTGCTGGTGTGGTCAGTATTCTCCATATTCACCTTATTTCTAAACTGTGAGTAGATGGTGGTCTAAATCCTTGTAGTCTGGGGGTGTTCACACATGTCTGGAGTGAAACTATGTAGAAGTGGTTATCTGGATTGGACAAGCATCATTCCTTCCATTCATCCATTGCAACAATAAGTTGAATTTATATGTTACCAGGCATCTCCGAACTACAACCTAGGAGAGTTTCTTGGAGTGATAACATAAATTGGCGTTGTTGCTGGGGAGAAGAGATCGAAGCTCAGCTTCCCTGGGAGAATGACACAGTTCCAACTTTGATGATAGACAAAGTTTGGACACATTTTTGGTCGTAATCATCTATCTGGTGACTCTAATAGAGGACCAACCTTTTGGTGACTCCACATCACAGTTCTAACTCAGTTTGTGAGGCACACTTGGAGAAATTACCATGATAATTTACATAATTTACCATGATAATTTCACCAAGAGAGCAAGAAAAAGTCAACTACAGAGAAAACTAGGCGAAATCTGGAAAATCAGGGAAAACTAGCAACATTCATCCTATGCGCAGTGCCACTGATCCTATGCGCAATGCTTTTTCTAGGCCAATTTTGGAAGGCTTACCAGAGTTCAAATCAGGTGTAGGATAGCTCATTGGAATTCTGTGTGTGTCTACATTTTGGATCAGCTTGAATTTCTAAATTTGGAGTCCATTTGCCCCTCCAAAAATTGATTCTCCCAAGACTGCTTCTTATGTGGCAAAAAAGTGGCAGAGAGGGCACTTTTTAGGTGTTTTTTTCCCTTTTGGAGACCTAGAACTTGTCCAAAATTCTCAGCCATTTCCAAGCTTCCATATTTTTTCATGCTGATTCCAAAAATATAAACTTTTTTACAAATGGATGCCCCCAACAAAAGCGCAGCGCCACCTATTGGAAAAGCCTGTTTTTTACATTAAAAATTTCAAAAATGACAAAAAGTGCTCCAAATTTCTTGAAATTTGGCATGAGTGATCCTTGTTAGGTTCTTTTCTGGTCCAATGATGCTTCAGTGAAGATCTTGAGCTTGTCTTGCTCTTTCTTGTTCCTCAAAACTCGTCTTAGTTTGGACTTCAGCCTCTTTGTCCTTGCATTACAAATTTTTTTCCTTGATGATCAAATCTTTGACACTCGGATTTTGAGCATCCAAGTCCATGACACTCACCTCTTGTGCAACCTCATGGTCGACAAGGAAAAAATCTTCATAATCATTGTCCATTGGCTTGATTGACTGTAAATGCTAGTGAGGAAAGAAAGGTAGTGTGGGTGAATGATGAGTATGAAGAGATTTTCAAAAGAAAGGGAATGAGTGGGATGAGACAGGGATATGAGTGAGATTTGATGTGATGTAGGGTTTGAGGGAATAGGGTATGAAGGGGATAACTAGGGTTTTGGGAATTTAGGGAATAAGATTTCAGGGTAGTGTAAAATTTGTGTATGTGAGGTAGGGTTTAGGAGTTTTAAGTGTGGGAAGAGGGTATATGTAGGATAGGGTTCATATGGGGGGTAGGGTTTAGGGATAGTGTAGGGTTTGGGAAATTTGTATGAAGGGATGAGATCTAGGGAAATTTATATGAGGGAATAGGGTTTTAGGAAAATAATCTAAAGGAATAGAAACAACAGAAAACAATACCCTTTACAAATCTATGAGACAATTTGGACGATATCTAGGGTTTAGTTTTTGAGACATGAAAATCACCACAGCTGATGAAAAACCCCTTGCTAAACAAGATGAGAAGCTTTACTTACTTGATGAGAGGTCAATTAAGGAATTTGAAGTAAAGCAAGGTGACTGGAGTCGTTTTGATGCTCAATGGACAGGTGCACAACACTGCCTCTCAGGTGCGCAGGGCACATTGTATGCGTAGTGCCAGACCAATTTATAGTGGAAAACCTATGCCAGGTGTGCAGCGCCAACAAAATTTTGGGATCTTTCCTCTGTTTTTGCCTCTTTCTTCAAAAACACGATTTTTATGCCTTTAGCTCATTCACTTGCAACAATGAAGCCTCAAACACCTGGATTGGGTTTTAGATCCCCTTGCTTTTAATTTTTCATTAACCAAACCCACTTTTCTAATGTTTTGCTGGCTTTTTCACAAATGCCCTGTTACACTTTATTTTTGACTTTTGCCTATTTTTGCAGGTGGACTTTTACATTGATTTCTTGAATGAAAGGAACTGGCTTTGTTACCAGGTCACCAGGAACAGCTACTGAATACATATTACATATAGAAACATTGAAATTACATGAAATTTTTACAATAATGGAAAAAAACCCTGTTTTCACCTCAAAATAGAGTTTTAAGGTAAAAAAGAGTTATTGAGAATAACATAAGTAAAATCTATGATTTTATGAGTTTATTTATCCTTCTCATGTGCCTGCTGACCTTTTATTTCAATTATGATGACCATGATGACAAACCCTAAGACCTAGTGAGACTAAACCCTAGAACTGATTTTTATAAATGAAATGAAACTGGATTACAGTAAATGACTAAAAAAAATGTGTGAACAGGTCGGGAGGTGAATGTCATGAGGGAAATTGACATGAAACCACTACCATCAGTTGATCCATGACCTAATGGAATGTAGCTGATCAGATGGGACACCTAATATGCATGCAAAAAGAGAAATTTGATCACTGATGGAAGTGTGAAGATACTAACACTAACAAGATACACTCATTAATATTGTATTAACTTTTATGTCTTCCCGAACATATGTTGATACAAAATGAATGGAAGAAGCATTCAAGTGATCCTATTTTTTTATGCCAACAATTCATACCATGTATTGAACAATTTAATGATATTTAAATAGGTAATTCATATTGACAAAAATAATACTAAATCATTTCAAATTTTAGGCTATAAGAATCATCATTTTTTAAACACGGATTACAAATAATTCTGAAAATTTAGAAGTCTTTGTCATTAACATCATCGCCCACAACAATGTCATCCATTATATCATTCTCAATATCCATATGATCTTTCAATTAGTCAATATTATAATCATCTTCATCATCATTGAAATATGACTATAGACCATCCATATTGTTACCTGATTTATTTGGATCATCGTTTTCTATACCATCCATATTTTTGTCTTCTGTAACATCATGGAACTCTGTATTAGCATTGTCTTCTTGTGCCCGAACATAACCATATTTAGCATCATCATGGATGTCAATTTATTTGATTTTCTGTAATCCCTCTCTCTCATTTTGTTTTCCATCATTGTTTTCCTCAGTATCCACTAATGCATCGTCAAATACATGCCTTAATCTTGGATCATAATGTATGACAAATATCCTTTTCGATATCTTCCAAATATCCTTTTCGGATCATAATGGATGATGAAAATGATGATGGTGGTGCATAGTGAGTAATAGGTACATGTATGCAAAATTGCGATAAAATAATGGTTGATGAACCATGTATGAGAAGGAGTTTCCTAAAGAATCTATGGATACAACAACGTATTTTGGTGGATGGTGATTCTTTTAGATGGACTTCAATTTATATTTATGATTGTAGGTACAATATGGAGTAAATAGGGTTGAGAAGGAAAACGATCAAAGACCGGGGAAACCAAAATTGAAGAGAAAGGATAAGAATGGAAAAGAGGGAGAAAGGACTAGTTTAATGAATACTACTCATGAAAGGGAAATCATTTCCTTTTGTAATGTTTAATGAATAATATGATGAAAAATGGGATAATATAAGCCAATTCTATAAGTCTATGTAGGAATGGGATATTGAGAAATATGAGTGAAGGTATGGGTGACTGTTTGTTGAGAGAACCATGCAGATAGTGGAGAGTTCATTAGAGATAGTTAGGGAGATTATTATTGGGGATAGTTGAGGAGGAAGTTACAAATAATTAGATAATTATGATGAATTTGTATGGGCGCATATAGTTATAAAAGGGGAACATTGTACACTAAAAGTAACCTATGAGAAAATTATTTAATTAGTATAATTTCCTTAGAAGGGTGGATTGAAGTATGCTCCTAGTACCCTTGCCTCAGGATGTGTGGGTTTGTGTTTCTTTTGTCACTTTGATTTCATCAAGTGGTATCAAAGTGTGTGGAGAATTCTATGTATGAGAGAGAAGGCTACCATCATTGTTTCTTATCAACTATGTTGTGTGAGAAGGAGACTATGGTATTATCATTTCCTCAAAATCCTCTAAACATGTAAGGAATCCTCGATGGAGTAGTGAATGTGGACTGAACATGAGACCTTTATATCGAGAGGACTGTATGTAGATCCCTGAGATTAGGGGAACCTTGAGGGAAGGTCAAGAGGTGATATTATGAGATTCCACTAATAATCACACAAATTAATATAGTTTAGACTCAAACCTATTCGATTTCTACTCATGAAAAAATGTAGAGGGATTATTGAATGTGGTAGATGTCTCATGTTGTTAATTATTGATGTTATATAAACATCTAGTTTCAAGATTCCCTAGTTGGGCATGATCAAGCATATAAAATGTTCAATGTTTTTATGGTACTTTGACTGTTTGGAATGGATCTTGAGCCTTTTCTAGATGATTTACTTGAGGAATATCTATTCTCTAATGTGTATGTTGAAGCCAACGTTAAAGCTATAGTGAAAAATATAATCTACTTTCTATAACACACTTCATTTGGAAATGTCTAGTGGATTTATCAATGGATTTTGTATTGATGAAATGCTCAAGTAAAGTATCCACAAAAAGGATCTGCAATATATAATAGAGAATTTTATGCAAATAAAGGAGAACAAGAGGGGATGGAGTGTAGATCCATGGTTGCGAGAAACTAAAAAGTTTGATTTTTTATAAATCGGATTTTCCTCTAAGAGGTTGTTGTGTAACCCGTGCATAAGGGTCCACTCGAACTGATGTTTCTCATCAACTTGATGATCATTTCGACATATAAGCTTTTCCTATTGTAACAGGTTGTTCAAAAACATCTCCTGTTCTTCGTAAATACTTCTTCCACGAGATAAAAATGATTTGATATTTTGATCTCTCGTGAAGCGGAAAGGTGTTTGGTATAATGCGGAAAAAGATGGAAGGGGCTACATCTCACGTTGTTAGAAAGAGCTAATGTATCCACTGCAATTGATGAGATACTACCACTTGAAGCTATAATTCATGAAGTTTCCATATAAATTGAAAGATTTTTTTATTGTTGAATAGTCGTCTAAGGAATATCTAATTTGAGTTATTACCACTACATGGATAATTAAAAAATGTAAATTGAATTAGTGTTGTAAGCATTTTTTAGGGGAAATTTGATTTAAAAATAACCAAGATATTACAAAAATGGTGATGAATTCAAAGAGAAAGACTAGATGTACTTCCTCCAAATTAAAATAAAAGTGGCATGATGGTGCAATAGTCATGTGGTTAATTACTCCCTCTCACTATTCTAAAGGAACAATGAAAAAAAAAAAAACTCGAAATACCTGTGAGCGTTCTTAGTTCTACAATTTCTACAAGGGAAAACCCCTTTGTGAAGCCTTCCTTTGTATACTTTTTCAAAATTAAGTGGAACCTTCAATTTGTGTAGTCCATAAAAAACACCTAAGATAGGTTAGGAGTTAGGAATCCTCTGTAGGTTAGGGTTGGACTTTCTCTAAGGAGTAACATCACCCGAATAAGCCACTTTCTGCATGGGTCAAAAGCGGGCTTGACTTGAGGTTGGGGTTGTTTTCTCTCCTATTCATTACTTTAAGCCCGATTGATCTATGTTGTCAGATTTGTGGAATGATGGAATTCATAGGAGGCCAACCACCGTCTAATGAACCCACCTTCTTAGTTCCTAAGGCGCAAGTTAAGGAGTTAACCTTAGTTATGATTATTCTTGTCACATGTATTACTTTTCTTTATGTTAATAAGGTACTTGACATTCGTAATAGGGATTCACACCAAAATATTTGACCTGTCATGGGATCTCCCCAGTAAGAAGTACCAACTAGACCTCAGACCATTTGGTGTAGGAGTCCCAACAATGGGTCATACGGTATCACCTTGACCACAGCTGCACGCAGAGGTAAGCAAGATTTCCTTGTTGGTAGCAAGGGTGTGATCGACGTAGCAAGCCAAGGAAGGTGCATGAAGGGTTCTAACACAAAAAATGGGGAATGGGTGCGCCCCTTCGAAACCTGTGGAAACACATAGCTTGAAAGGGAACACACAAGAAAAGATACGTCACCAACTAGATGGTAGGGAAACCAACGATCCAAAGTGATGGTTAAACCAACAACACACCAATGAGGTTCATACATACATTTATAGAAAATTCCACACATACGCGCGTAAGAAAACAAATACATATATCGTTAGTGTAACCAAGACAGTTGAAATACAATAACAACATATGCATGAAACGCGTTGGCTTTGTTATATTAAGAAAGTAAAAGTTCCAATCATACATGAAACCATGACCAACCACTAGTTCCAATAGCGAAATGTTATAGTCACTACCCACGGCTCCTCCAAAGAGATGTACTAGCTCTGCACTGTGGAGAAGACAATTCTCGTTACAATACACTCCAAGCTTTCTTTAATATACACCTATAGGAAGCTTGACTTCCCAAAATCCTCTACAATGAGTTATGAGGTTCTATAAATAGCAAAGGGTGGGGTGACCCTTGACATTCCTGTTTGTGACTCTTCCCCTACCCTTATGACTATTAAACTACTACATGACTATTACATTTGACCATCGACACTTAGTCTTTCACTTTAACAAGATGTTACATTACAATTTGTAGATGTATCCAAGTGAGCCAAAATAGGCTTAAGCAAGCCATGCATGACACTACTAAGACTCGGATAACTATAGGAAGACCAACTATTCAACATATTCATGAAGATCGATAATGGGGAAATAATGCCAAGCTTGGTAATCAGTGATGGTGTTTGTGTGCTCAATGGTGACATCCTACTAAAAGCGAACTCTTGCTGCCATTGCATCTGGGTACAATGATTTGGAACCTCTATCCAACTCATCTGATAACATGTGCATCGTAGTATTGAGTGTATCTGGACCAACAACATATTGATGCATAGTGTGTGCACTGATCTCCAAGTCTATGCTAGTGGCTACATGCATCAACTCATCAAAGTACATGTCCAGCTTCATTCGGACTTGGTTCTTCGACTTCACCTTGGTGAGTGTGCCAATAGATGGGATCACTTGCATGAACACAATGACATCCATGCTTCTAAACACCCATGCATGCAAAGCTTGCAAACTAGTGATGAGCTGAGGAAGTTCCTATAGTTCCGGATCTAAATCCAGATGCATGGCTTTAACTCTACTTCCCTCGGCTTCATCATCTTTGGAATGGGGCTCTTTTGTATCTCGTTGTCCATGTTTGCATATGATCAACAATAGTGTGTATATTTGACAAGAAGCATGCTCTCCTAACACAGTGTTGTTGCCAACCGTTGAGATGGACAACTTCCTTATGCACGGTGCCGAATTTGGAATACAACATTCGCATGACTGTTTCAAGGGACAATACTTCATACAATATTGTTGTCTTCAACTCTACTTTAAAAAATGATGTAACCTATTCTCCTCTCTGCTTGGCCACTTGTAACTCCTTTTCTATGCATTCGTTCTCTACTATTAAGAATCAAACACTTGAGTTGGTGGACTCAACATATGCTTTGGTAGAATCGGCCAATGTTGATGGATGCTTGCACACACCATATACGATCACTCATTCTTCAAACTATGTAGGAGAAGTGTGGACATCTGGAGTAGGAATTTGCACAATTGCACAACTCTATGTTGTGACTCATCGAAATATATGTTGTGCATCTTTGCTTATGGATTGTATTCAAGGATCTCTGTGTCTCCTTAATCACTTTAGAATTTTTCTACTTCTGGATCTAGTGAGGATGGTGGGGTGACCTCTCGGTTGTGAGGCATGAGGTCAATATTCTGTTCGGATTCTCGCTCCACCACATCTGTATCCATATGCTCTAGCATCTGTTCAATCTCTTGAGCTAAGTCTTGCTCTTGTGACTGCTCACCCTGTTTTCTCTGTATTAGCTGCTCGGATCAGTCTATAACCTGTATGGGCACAATTTTATCAATCTATGCATGTTACACCTCTTGTTGTGTCTGTCCCTGATGTGCTTCCTTCTCTCTATTGCATAGCTCTTGTTCTTCCTAGATTTGATGCTTCAACTCTTGCAACTCCTTTTCTATTTGCTCCATCTTCTGTTTATCTCACTGTCTTTGCGCGTTCCTCTTGTCGCATTGTCACCTATTAGCCTTAATCTCCAAAGCTACTTTCGTCATGATTGGATTTGGCTTGAACTTGTGGCATTGTTTTGCATTTGCACTATCATCAACCTTTCTCTTGCCTTTGTCATGCACAAACCTGTTACTCTCCGCTGCTGCTCATGATGATGCTCTCTAAGATGTTGCTTCACACTGCATCGCTACCCATTCCACAACTATGCCGATAGGTTCATTGAGCCTAGAGAAGCTGTGACAATATCTGCATGGGTCTTCCTCAAGCCAATGACATGCCCCATGGATCCACAGAAATTGCACTTTGTCACCTATTCCTTCATCTTGAGAGCCAACATGTTGGACTAGTTGCATGGCCTTCCTTCGCTAGCCAGTTGTTCCAACGCAATCACCCAGCTCTGCTCGAAGGTCTCTGTGCTCTCTTGGTCATATACATGGCATGAAAAGATGACCAAGTATGGATATGCCTTCTGCAGTATCTTCTTCTTGTAAACCAGACTGGGTGTTCTCCTGAACTTGGCTGGCTCTTTCACCCAACTCTTCAAGATATTTCTGGAGTTTGCATTGTTGTGTGTGCTGAAGGGTTTCTCCATTGTAGGTTTTAACCCCGTACAGAAATTACCTGCATACGAATTCTAAATCACAGGAAAAATAAAAATTTGAGAGCATAACATATAAAACACATATACACAGAGATTTCCCACTGGATCTCAAAACTGAGACTACCAGCTTGATTTTTCATTATGTTCCTTTCAATGTTACAATACATATTTCT
>APFE030939694.1:16359-39237 GCA_000404065.3 Pinus taeda | reverse complement strand
TTGGTCGTGTTCATACAATAGGCATTTGATATAATTCTTAGTTTGTGCAAACAAACTCATGGTGAGAAGAGATCAGAAATCTTCATCAAATTCAAGCGAGGCAGTTCCTGAATTAGGCTCAGACCCAACATCAAAGTGATGAAGAGGCAAATTGAAGACTTGTATATTCAGCTAAGTAAGCGTGAAGGACATCCTTAGCTAAAAGAAATGACATAGCAAGTAAGGCTAAGTCCTAATTTTGATAGATTGCCTTTTGAAGTTCATTTTAAAAGGATGGTGTTTATGTTTTCAGTTTTGAACAACCTCATGGTATATGGGAAAGTCATTTCAATATAAAGAGGCTCAAGACAGTCGAATTTTGGCATTAAAACTATGTTTTGGTGATTAAACTGCTAAAAATGATGCCTACTACACAATAGTTTCGTAGCGCGCTACGAAACTGCTGTAGCTGCATATTTTGATGAAGTTGACCAATTTTGAGTGACAAAGGGAAAATATTTTTGAAAGGAAGTTTATGAAGAGGATCATTAACAAAGTGTGAGCATCCAGCAAGTGTAAAACAAGCAGAGGAAGGACATAGATGAACTCTAAAGCTATGTGTTATAAAAATGATCATTATTCATAGCTAGTTTTGTTCTTGATGCTTAAGGCAGCATTAAATAGGTTTTGGGCCAAGTCTACAGTGTATGTAAAACAATATAATCCAATGCAATTTTATGAAGAACAACAGGGGTAATTGATTTTGAAGATCCTTGTGGAGACCAAAAGCAAAAAAGGAGGAACTTTCTCTCCCTGTTTTAACCAGTCAATTTCTAGAAGCGTTTCTAAGCAGTTAACGACTCATATTTGAAAAGTGAAATAGGTTTTCATTATTACGATTCTGAATTACAAAAACCTCTTCCACTTTCTTCAAATCCATTATTATTTGGGAGAAATGAATGATCACACTTGCGCTACGAAACTGCTGTAAGTGCAGGTTTTCACAAGCTTATTTATCTGTTTGACACCTGTTTTTCAAAGACATATTTTGAGCGGTAGGAAAGTTGTTTCAAAAAGCCAAGAGAGGTTTTTGTTAAGCATGGATTGGTTCACAAAAGCCTCGTTCAGTTTTTCCAAATACATTTTTTATGAGAAATTATGAGCTCTGTCCCAAGACCTATTTTTCAGCCAGAACAGAGCAAGGGACAGTTTCCTAGTTTCTAGGAACAACAAATTATGGGCTTCATCAAATTCGACTTCATGGATTTTTATGTGTCAAAAGGAGTGTTTAATTCCTAGATAAGGTTGTTTTGATCATAATGAGGAGTTAAACTCCTAATTGTCTTAGGTCTCTAGGACTCCTAGTTAGCTGTCTTTTGTATTAAATAGTTAGTTTAAGTGTCAATAGGTGTCAAATAAGGAGGAATTCGAATTCCCCTCATGCTTGAGGAGGAATCTCAGTTAGGTAGAAGAACACTATATATAGCTGGAGCAGCAATGTAATAGGGGTTGGAAATTTTATGAAAAAGGTTGATATTTGGCTTATGTAATACTCTGTTTTGGTAATACAAGTTTGGCTTTGCTTCTCAGGATTCATGAGGGATTTGATGTTCAGAATATGTGGTATTGTTCTTTTCCTAATATTTTTAGTGGTATGAATGTGTAATCACTTAGAATTCACTTAAGGTGCTGTAACTTCCTGTATACATTCATAGACTGTGTGGTCCTATTTGAGTCGGTATGTTCTGAATATGTTAAATGCTGAATGCCCTGACTTCTATGTAAGGTTAATACCATTGTATACTGAAATGATGTTGACTCCATAAGCCCAATGGATAGTTGCTAAATGTGTTTCCACCATTCATATTTTTGCATTTGTTTCACAAGAGTTAACCATCTTAACTATAATCAAAATCATTAACCCTTTTGAGAGAGCCCTCTCAGGTTGAGGAGGCTAAGCCTCGGCCTAAAGTAGGTTTGAAATAGTTACTTGAGGTCTTCCTGGTCTGCAGCCTTCTAGGGTCAAATTTTGAGATAACACCCCCTATGACCCCTCCGCTGCGCAATCGGTGCAAGGAAAGGGGGGGGTGAGGGGGAGAAATTAACTATGTGGGCTAGTCATGGAAAGAATATAACACAACCCAACACTCTTCCGCAATTACAGAGACTTGTCTGAAAATTCTTAGCGTTTGTGGTGACCCCAATGGGGTATTTATAGTTGTTATGTCTCTATAAATAAGTCGACGTATCACCTTGAATTTTTGTGTCTCCACATATGAGCCAATATGTCATATAAATATATTTTGAGGTCGACTTAACTGATCTCTTCATCTTTTTTTGCAGGCTTCTTCTTTGAAGGATGGTGCTTGTCTTGGAGGGCTGCTTGACACTAGGTTGACTCATGTTTATTACATAAATGCTCAAGAAGAGCTCTTCAATATAATTTTGACTCTTTGACTTTCCTAGACCTATTGAATGAGAAAGAAACTCATTCATATAATTTATAAAAATAATAATTCTTTTTCTTGATAAGTACAAAGATCAAAATTACATTGGCAAATACCGAACCTAGTTACCCTTTCCTTCAACATGATGATGATGATATTAACTACTTGAAAGATCATATGAACGTTGAAAATGATATACTGAATGACATTGTTGCAGACAATGATGTTAATGACCAAGACTTCTAAACTTTCAGAATTATTTGTATTCCGTGTTTATAAAATGATGATTCTTATAGCCTTAACTTTGAAATGCTTCAGTATTATTTGTGTCAACACTGATCTAGGGTATCAATTTAGTGCTCAAAATTTTGAAGTGTGTAACAGAGCTCGAAACCTATATGATTGGATAGATCTCGGCGATCTAAATCCAACGTAACTTGAATCATTCAAAACTGATATCATATGCTCCCAATATCGTGTTCTGATTGAAAGCTCAAACATGAAAAAATTCGCAGAATTGACAAGGTGACTATACATTTTGGGCCAGTGGCAGGCTGTCATTTGGCCACTCTTAATTGGTCCAAAAAAATTAATTTTCATGGCTCATAATTTTTCTAATGTGTTTATGGTTCAAATTTTTTATTCATTATGGGTTGCTAACTGTGTAAATTGGACCAATGAGGGAGGGCCATGTGGCCCAATGAGAGGCAGCCACACGGCCTGTAAAGGTTGGTCTAATTTTGTTAATGGTCTAAAGTACCCCATAGGAGTCGAAATCGAGACCTATGCCAAGCAACCACAGGCCTCAACCACTACACCACCGCCATGCCACTTAACATTCAAAGGCTACAATTTTGATTTAAAATTTAATAATGGTGCATTTGGGGGTAGATTCGGGGCTAAGCCCCAACCCTAGTCACCGTGCCCACGAGGATCAAGGGGCAAGACCCTGGGCCGGGGCTTATCCCAAACCTCATGGTCACCGCCCACAACACCATGCACAAAGAGCCTTTGCACAGAACCATGGGCGGAGAAGTAGACAGGCTAGCTCTGAGGTTACATGACCATGTATGCGACAAGGTGCATGAAGGATAGAGGGGGCAATTCCCAGGCCATATGGCCATAATGTGACCACACCGCTAGACCAAAGGATCTCACCTGAAATGTGGCACCCAACATGGAAAATCAGGCGCTAAACATGGTCATATGCGCCAACATGACCATGCACCAAATTAGTTGGGGGGCCAGGCGGTAGAGGTGAGCGGTTAGCCCCGACCCCTAGGCACATGGCCCCCAATTGACCCTAATTTTTCGAAGCTGGGCATTAGAGGACAGTTTAACTATCCTACAATTTCACCCGTCAAGTGGGATTATAGGCCATATTTGCATGTCGGTTTTGGGTTTGGGGCACTCAAGCCATATTTGGGTTGAATTTTAGGATGGCTAGCTATGGAATTTGGGTCGAATTATAGGATGACTAGCTATGGAATTTGAGTCGAATTGTAGGATGACTAGTTATGGAATTTGGGTCTCATTTTTTAGTCAAATGAGGTGCAGAAAGAACCTAGATGGGGGTTTTTGATAGTTTTGGATCCATTGGAGACATATGTTTTTCATTCTGAGCACTACAAATTCATGTAAACACATATTTTTGAGCATAATGAAAGAGGCCCTACATTGGAAGGTGGACCAAGAGATATAGCCCAGGAGAGGCATGAACTCCTTTATCATGTTTTGTTGTTATGTGTTTCAGAAATCGTTTATTATCTCAGTTTGGTTGTTAATTGTGTTTAAACTTCACTTGTTTCTGTGCTTAGTAACTTTATCCATTACCCAAAACACATATAAAATTTCACTTGTGATTTGTATATCACCTTCAATTTTCAATTACAGATCATTAGGTATCAGAGAATCACGTTATTGTGAAGGTTTGATTTTGTTTGCAAGTGTTTTTCTGATGCTTACAAGGTTGAAGCTTAAAAGAGGAGAAGGAGAACTTGTGGAGCCAAGACCTCAATTTTTTTCAAGGAGAAAAAACACACCTCAAGGTTCAATAGTCATGGCACATGAAGAAGATCCTGAAGGGATGTCTGAAGATGAAATAATTTTCATAAAATCTCTCTTTGAGATGTCTAAAATGGTACAGGTTCTTTATGAAGAGAGGAATTCAAGGTTGTATGGAGAGAGATCAAAGCCTCCAAAATGATATGGAGGAAAAGGAGACGAGCTTCCAAAAAGGAATGGAGGGAATGGTGGCAAACCACCACCCTTCACCTCCATCATCATCATCCACATCTTCATCCTCATCTTCTACTTCTTTACCCTTTCACAAACACCTCCAAATTCTACAAAAGGACATGGTAAAACTTCTTCGGTAAAGCCTGATATTAAGTTTGAATTTCCTAAGTATGATGGAGAGGTAGATGCTAATAAATTAGATAATTGGATTCATTAGATTGAAGCGTATTGTAGGATACTAAGAATCAAAGATGATGAGACCTTTAGCTTGCTTCTCTTAAATTGGAAGGCGAAACACTTATTTGGTGGGAAGCCAAGACTCAAGAGGACATGAAGAAACATGGTAAGGTTTTATCCTCTTGGAATGATTTTTTTGTTGCAATAAGAAGGCATTTTTATCCGTTAGAATACATGCAAAAATCTATTATGGACTGACAAAACTTTAGGCAAACTAAAGGTCAAAATGTGAAAATATATACTCAAGAATTTAGGAAAAGGACTTTGATTTTGGGTATATATTTTTCTTCTCAAGATACTTTTCTCAAATATATTGGAGGATTTCATAGTTACTTGAGACACACCATTGTCATGTTTAACCCTACAAAACTATATGAAGTTTGTGTACAAGCAACTCACTTAGAGGCAAGAGGGAAAAATGTTTCTGAAGAAACTAGTGAGAAGTCATTCAAGTTTGGAGAAAATGGAAAAGGGAAGTTTAAAGGCGAGGATAAGAAGAATGCTTCAGTCAAGAAAGAAGGATAAAATATCACATGTAAACATTATTCTAAATAAGGCCATGAAGAAAACCACTATTGGAAACTTCATCTTGAGATGAGACCCAAAATGTTTAATAACAAGGAGAAAGAAAAGGTTATTGCAACTACACAACAAGATCTAGGATTTTATTCCGAAGATGAAACAAAAATCATAGCCATGGGATTGAAAGGTAAGGATTCAATTGCAAGCACTAGCTCTTCTAGGAAACCCATTGAAACTCAAAATGAAAGAGAAAGAATAGAGTTGTTCCATATTAGAATCATCACAAAACATAACAAGGTAGATATTTTGTTTGATAGTGGTTCACAACCAAACCTCATTTGAAAAGACATTATCAAGAAATTAAATTTGGAAACCATTCCTCATCCTAAACCTTATCATTTCGGTTGGGTTTGTGACAATGCCAAGTTGCAAGTGACAAGAAAATGCATACTTAGATTTTCCATCACTGCAAATTTTATTGATGAGGTAGAACTTGATGTGGCACCACTTGACATTTGTGGTATTTTTTTGGGAAGCACATACTTATATGACAGGAAAGCCATCTTTCAATGCAATGAGAAAAAGTTCCGTGTGTTTAAAGATGGGATTGAGTACATTGTTAGAGCACATAGCAAGAATATGAATTTATCTCTTGTGAAAGTTGGACAAATGAAGATGTCAGGTCCCTATAATACTAGTGTATTCCCTTATTATTATTTTCATTGTAGCCCCTTATTGTTATTGTTGTGCCCATGTTTTCCCCATATTGTTATTATTGTGCCCCATAGAAGCCCACTATTGTTATTGTTGTGCCCTTACATTATTATTGTTATGTCGACTTTGATTATATTGTGACCCCTTGGACTCCTATATAGAGAAAGGAGGTATTGTCATTTGTATCATCTAAGAATTATTCATTCGTGTAATGTAAAGGCGTTTTCCCCCCTGAAGAAGCTAATTTTTAAGTCGTTGAACTATCTTTTCTTCTATCTTGTGAGCTAGTTGCATAACATTTGGTATCAAAGCTTTGGATTCTAGGGTTTCGTCTGTTCAAACCGGTCATCGTGGAATTTTCACTATAAATTTTTTTCTATGAAGTTTTAAAAGTGGAAATAAAAACCCATTTGAGCCAAAATCTTGATGAACCTTGGGTACAAATTTCATATCTTGTATCACTATATTTTCAAAGATATGATCCAGAGAAATTATGGTTTTTGCAGGCTCCCGAATTATATCTCAAACCGGTGACCTAGGGAAAATCGCCATAACCTTCTCTATGATAATTAGATTGAAATTTAGTAAAAATTTATGGAAAGACGACAACTCTAGTTTTTTGTGTATCACTTCTAGGTTTGAAGGTTGAAACAGTGACACGTGGCACTTCATACAAGTTTTCTCTACTGAACTAGGCTATAATCAGGCCATTGTGGGATATTTAGAATAACTCTTTCTTGGATAATCCAATCTTGATCATAATTGTGGGGCTAGAAAAACGACTCAGAGGGATACCTTAGGACAAATTTTTAGACCTTGGAGATTTGAAATTGTAGAGATACAATAGATTCAATATCGAGCTCCTACAAAGCGAAAAAAGGTGTGTAGTCTTTTTAAAATTTTGCAAAAGTTTGGTTTGAAAAAATAGTTTGAAGGAATTCAAAGGGAATAGTGAAGCATAATTATCATTAATTAATGCCCTGAAGAAATAAAATGGAAACACCTAGTAAGAAACCTGAAATATTTAGCATGACTCATGAAGAAGAAGAAGAAATGTAACATGATATATCAAAATTACGAGACCAAGTGCAACAAATTTCACTCTCACAAAAAGTAACATAATCTAAGATGGATCGTTTAAAGAAATGTGTGGAAGCTAATATGAATGGTGTGGAAACTAATATGGATGTCGTGGAAGCTAAGATGGATGGTTTAGAAGTAAACATTGAAGATTTGAAGAAAGACATGGAAGGTTCGAAAGGAGGTTTTGCAAATTTGCTACAATAAATGCTTCCTAATGCTGAAAAGGTAGTAGAGGAAACTCATGATGAGAACGAAAGAAATGTTAGTCATGATTTCATAGACTCTAACATTGGATTGAAGACCCATCATGTTCCAAATATCGATATGAGGAAATTTTATGGCAAGGATCCTGTAACGTGGATACTACAAATGGAGCAATATTTCAATCTCTATAATGTGAAAAACACACAAAAGGTACGCATTGCGACTTTATATTTGGAACCCAATCAATTTGTATGGTATCAATGGATTTGATATTGTAAAAAAATTGTCACTTGGGAATTTTTTACGGAAGAAATGATAGCACATTATGATGATACAAAAAGAAACACTTTTTTTATCCAATTAATCAATCTCAAACAAAAGGGTTCAATGGTGGAGCACATTGAGCACTTCCAAAAATTGAATATAAGGGTAAAATATATTCCATAGGAGAATAGGATTGATGTGTTCAAAGGGACTTTAAAGGGTAGCATCCAACATGAGGTTTGCCTTTGGGAACCTAATTCATTGGAGAAGGCATTCAAGTTGGAAAGAAAAATTGAAAGCAAAATTATGGCAACAAGGAAGCCTACCAATCACAATTAAAAAGATGGAAGTGTTGTCACCCCTAGCCTTCCACAACATACAAGGCTGACACCACAACAATTGGAAGAAAAAAGAGAAAAAGGGCTTTGCTACAATTGTGATAGCAAATACACTAAAGGTCATAAGTGTGCTGAGAAGAACTTATTTTACATAGATTATGAAGAGGAACAAGAAAAGGAACAAGAAACATCAAAAGAAGAGGATACACACCAGGAAAAAATCCTATAGAAAGAAGAAATGAATCTGACCATATCTTGTAATGTATTGGTTGGAATTACCACTCCTCAAACTATCAAGATAGAAGGACATATCAAGAAGAAAAAGGTAATAGTGTTGATTGATTCAGGAAATACCCATAATTTTATTCATTGTAAGATAGCCATGGAATTTAATTGCTTCCTATATCCATCACTAGAGTGTCAAGTGATGGTTGCAAATGGAGGAACCATAAATTGCTATAGAAAGTGCCATAATATCAATCTATCCATGGGAGAATATGTGTTGAATAGTCCAATTCTTTCCATTCCAATGGGTGGTGCTAATGTTGTACTAGGAGTCCAATGGCTACAATTTTTGGGTACAATAGCTTTTAATTTTCAAGAACTTTTCTTGAATTTTTTTTCAGAAGGAAAGGAAGTTGAATTAAAGGGTATCGCAAGGAAACTCAGAAATATAATCAGCTCTAATGGCATGACAAATATTCTAAATAAATAACAATGTGACGTAATTGCACAATTATGTTCGCTAGAGATTTCCACATCGAAATCATCTATTTCTCCATATCTCCAAAAAATCTTGGACAATCATTCCAAGTTATTTGATATTCCCAAAAGCCTCCCACCTTACCATGATCATGATCATGCTATTCATTTGATTCCAGGAAGTGTTCCTCCAAACATTAGGCCTTACAGATACCCCTATGCCCAAAGGAGTGTAACTGAACGTATGGTTGCAAAAATGCTAGAGGATGGTATAATTCAACCTAGTAAAAGTTCTTTCTTTGCTCCAGTAGTATTGTTGCACAAGAAGGATGGATCATGGCACATGTGTCTGGATTATACGGAGCTCAATAAGCTCATTATTAAAGATAAATTTTCCATTCCTATTATTGATGAATTATTGGATGAATTGCGTGGAGTAATTTACTTCACCAAGTTGGACCTTCGTTCAGGATATCATCAAATTAGAATGAAGACTGAAGACATTCTGAAAACAATATTTAGAACTCATGAGAGTCATTATGAATTTTTGGTCATGCCTTTTGGCCTTACCAATGCACCTTCTACATTTCAAGGTTTGACGAATTCCATTTTCAAACCCCTACTTAGAAAATTTTTGTTAGTATTTTTTGATGATATAATAATTTACAACAAGTCTTGGAAGGATCATGTTCAACATGTTGATAGAGTGCTCAAACTATTGGAGGAGAAACAATTATATGAAAAAACCTCCAAATGTTTCTTTGGAGTACAAGAGGTGGAATATTTTAGGTCATATTGTATCTCATGAAGGTGTTAACGTAGACCCTAGAAAAATTAAAGCCATTAAGGAATGGAAAATCCCCACATCCATAAAAAATCTGCAAGGATTTCTCGGGTTGACCGGGTATTATCGCTAGTTTGTTAAGAATTATGGGAGAATAGAAGCACCTCTAACAACATTACTGAAGAAATATGCATTTTCTTGGACTCTAGAAGCAACGAAAGCCTTTGAACATCTTAAAGAGGTAATGTACCAAGCATCAATCTTAGCTATGCCATACTTCACAAAAATGTGATGCCTCAAGAAATGGAATTGGTGTTGTTTTAATGCAAGAAGAAAGACCCATTTCTTTTGAAAGTCATCTAATCAAAGGAAAGTTTTTACACAAAGCTAGTTATGAGAAGGAAATGTTGGCAATACCACATGCACTTAAGAAATGGTGACCTTAACTAATGGGAAGACACTTCAAGGTAAAAATGGATCATGATAGTCTTAAATACTTTTTAGAACGAAGATTATCTTAAGAAGAGCAACAAAAATGGGTCACGAGATGTTGGGTTATAACTTTGAAATCATCTACAAAAAAGGGAAGAAAAATTGTGTTGCAGATGCACTCTCGAGAAAGTATGAGGATGTGGAAGCATTGCTTTGTGCCATTTCTATTATCCAACCAGATTGGATAAACGAAGCAAGGGATGAATGGAATAATAACGAAGAAGTGTGGGAACTCATTCAAAAGTTGCAGCAAGATCCCAGTACATCTAATACATTTAGCTGGAAAAATGATTTGTTATGGTACAAAGATCGCTTATACCTTTGTAAGAATTCCCAACTCAAACAAAAGATTCTTCTGGAATTGCACAACTATCCCTTAGGAGCACATTTGAGATTTTTAAAAACTTACCATAGGGTTAAGAAGTAATTTTTTTGGGATGGCCTTAAATCTGATATTCAAAAGTTTATGGTGGAATGTTTGGTTTACCAAAAAAATAAAGTTGAGACAATTAAGACCCCAGGTCTATTACGACCTTTATCCATTCCAAATCAGCGGTGGGAGGAGGTTTCAATGGATTTTATCATAGGTTTACCCAAGTCCGAAGGAAAGAGTGTCATCATGGTGGTAGTTGATAGACTTACCAAGTATGCACACTTTTGTGCATTATCTCATTCATTTAAAGCCAATACAGTTGCTACTACATTTAGGGAAAAAAATTCAAAAGCTACATGGAAAACCAAAGATTATTGCAAGCGACAAATATCCTATTTTCACTGGAAATTTTTGGACAGAATTATTTTCTTGTCTCAGTACTCAGTTAGCTCATATCTCATCTTATCATACTCAATCTGATGGGAAAACTAAGATAGTGAACAAATGTTTGGAACGATATCTTCGTTGTTTTGTATCTGATAAACGTACACAATGGGTCAAATGGTTGGCTCTGGCTGAATGGTGGTATATCACTTCCTTACATACTACAACAAACATGAACCCATTTATGGCACTTTATGGATATCTTCCACCATCCATCACATCATATTTAAGAGAGAATTCTAAGGTTCAAGCATTGGAAGATCACATCAAGCATCAACAAAAATTTCTCCAACTCTTAAAGGATAACCTAACTTAGGCGCAGAATAGAATGAAACAACAAGCAGATCAGCATCACAGCGAAAGAAGTTTTGATGTAGGTGACTAGGTATTTCTACAACTACAACCATACAAATAAATGTCCCTCAAGCAAGCTAAGAAGGATATAAATGATCACCAAAGTATTATGGTCCGTACAAGGTGTTGCAAAATATTGGTACTATGGCGTACAAATTGGAACTTCCTACATCTTCCCAAGTGTACCCAGTTTTCCATGTTTCAAGCTTATAGAAGGTTATAGGTGACAAGCTCCCAATTCAAACAATATTTCCAGAACTTGATGAGGAAGGAAAATCATATTGGAACCTAAAGTAGTCACTGAATCTAGAACTCGACAGCTACGAAATCGATCAATTTCACAGTATCTCATCAAGTGGAAGAACTTACCCAGTGAATATTCCACATGGGAGGATGATAATTTTATACAGAAGCATCTAGAACTACTCAAGCGTTGAGGACAACACTTTTTTGAAGGAGAGGGGCATGTTAGGTCCCTATAATACGAGTGTATTCTCTTATTATTATTGTCATTGTAGCCCTTTATTGTTATTGTTGCGCCCATGTTGTCCCCATATTGTTATTATTGTGCCCCATAGAAGCCCACTATTGTTATTGTTGTGCCCTTACATTATTATTTTTATGTCAGCTTTGATGATATTGTGACCCCTTAGACTCCTATATAGAAAGGAGGTATTGTCATTTGTATCATCCAAGAATTGTTCGTTTGTGTAATGTAAAAGAGGTTTCCACCTCGAAGAGGCTAATTTTGAAGTCGTTGATATATCTTTTCTTCTATTTTGTGAGTTGGTTGCACAACAGAAGAGGTTTGTAAATGCTAGTCAGAATTTTACATTATTGTTGGTTAAACATAAAAATGTTGGTGAATCTAAAGCTTTTCAAGGATATGAATCAAGTTTGATATCTGATTTCATTAAGGTTGCTAATTCATGTGATAAGATGTTTCAAGACTCTAACACATTGCCTCGTAAAAGAGGAAAACAATGTGAATTTCATTTGCAACAAGATGCATCATTGTTGAACATTGGTATGAACAAGATGTCATTGTTAAAGAATGCAAGGGTAAAAAAGTAGAAGTAAAAACTATTTGAAAAAGAGGACATTGGTTCTAAATAATATTCTTGTGGGTTTCATAATGTTTTTGCTTTGAGAAAGAATGGTGCATGGTGATGTTGATCATATTTGGTAAAAATTCAAGCCAAGTGCAAGGCTAGACAATCTAAGCATCGTTATGACTACAGTGTTCAAGATGAAGTGAACTTGAAATTGAATAAGTCTCCTTTAATTGAAGGTCAAGGAGAGAATGTTCATATTTCTTTAATAGAAGTTTTCTCTTCTAAACATCTTGAATAATTGCAGCAAGGTCCTATCTTTGACATAAAGATGAAGACTTCAAAAGTGAAGTACCTTCATGAGAATATCAAAGTGACAAAAACAAAGAAAGCCAAATGGATTGAGGTTGGAAGGGTGAGGGAATTGTTCCCTCGTCTATTTTTTGAAGGAAAATGAAGTTTGTGATAGATCTTAAAACCTATATGATTGGATAGATATCAGCAGTCTGAATCCAAAACAACTTGAATCTTTCAAAACAGATATTGTGTTTTGATCGACATCTCAAACATGCAAAAATTTGCAGAATTGACAGGGTGACATACATCTTGGGCCAATGGCAGGTTGCCACTTGGCCACATCTAATTGGTACAAAAATTTTAATTTTCATGGCTCAGCATTTTTCTAATGTGGTTATGGTTCAATTTTTTATTCATTATGGATTTCTAACTATGTAAATTGGACCAATGAGGGAGGGCCACGTGGGCCAATGAGAGGCAGCCATGTGGCCTCCAAAGGTTGGTCTAAAATTTTGTTAAGGGGTTGAAGCACCCCACAGGAGTTGAACTCAAGACCTCTGCCAAGAAGCCACGAGCTTCAACCACTACGCCACCACCATGCAACTTAACATTCAAAGGCTATATTTTTTATTTAAAATTTAACAATGGCGTATTTGGGGGTAGGGTCGAGGCTAAGCCCCAGCCTTGGTCACCGCATCCATGAGGATCAAGGGGTGGTACCATGGGCCCGGGCTTAGTCCCAACCCCTTCTTCACCACCCATAACACCATGCACCAAGATCCTTTACACAAAACCACAAGAAGAGAAGTAAAGGGGTCAACCCTAGGGTCACATGACCTTGTATGTGACCAAGTGCATGGAGAATATAGGGGGCTAGCCCCTAGGGGGTCATTCCCGTGCCGTATGGCCATAATGAGACCCTGCTAGATGAAAAGAGCTCGCCCGAAATGTGGCATCCAACACGGAAAATCAGGTGCTAAACATGGTCCTATGTGCCAACATGGCCATGTGCCAAATCATTTGGGGGTCTGGCCGGTGGGGGCGGGCGGTTAGCCCTAGCCCCTAAGCATGTGGCCCCCATGTGACCCCAATTTTTTAGAACTGGGTGTTAGAGGACAGTTTAACTATCCTACAATTCCACCATCGAGCGGGATTGTAGGCCAAATTTGAGCATCAGTTCCAAGTTTGGGGCACTCAAGCCATATTTGGGTCGAATTGTAGGATGACTAGCTATGGATTTTGGGAAAACTTGTAACAGGGATAACTTTCTCAATTTTTGGCCAAATGAGGTGCAAAAAGAACCCATATGGGGTTTTTTTGACAGTTTTGGATCCATTGGAAACATTTGTTTTGTATTCTTAGCACTGAAAATTCATGTAAACACATATTTTTTAGCATAATGAAAGAAGCCTTGTATTAGAAGCTGGCCCAAGATATGTAGCCTATGAGAGGAGTGAAATTCTTTATCATGTTTCATTGTTATGTGTTTCTGAAATAGTTTATTTTCTTGTTTGCTTGTTAATTGTGTTTAAAAAATACTTATTTATGTGTTTAGTAACTTGATCCATTACCCAAAACACATAAAATCTCACTTGCAATTTGTATATCACCTTCAATTTTCAATTATAGATCAAATACAAATTACTTATTACAATATCATTAAAGTGTTAAGTATATGGTATGAATTGTTGGAAAAAAAAAATAGGATTACTTGAATTATTCTTCTATTTATATCAACATATGTTCGTGAAGACATAAAAGTTAATAAAATATTAATGCTCGTATCTCACAATGATTTGAATAAGCAACTCTATTAACTTTATTATTTCTATATTTTTTGCATTTTAATGTTGCTTGACCCACTCTTACATTTAATTATCGATCCAGGTATGCTTTAATTTTTACAAGATTTTCGTGCAAAGTTTATGCTAAGGCAGATGATGACTAGTATAAAATAATCTCAACCCAAAGTCATTGCACACACGCTCTCAGGAATTGACAAAGTTGTTACACAGTCCACATAGATTCAATGCGAAGAAATACTACAGAATAAGCTTCTTTTTCATTCAACCAATCTCACAACACTCCTGAAAACCATCAATCATTCAATCTACAAACATAAAAAAAAAAAAAAAAAAAAAAAAAAAAAAAAAAAGTGCAATCCAAACTATAACAACAAAGACAATAATTCACTACCACACTAAATTGAGGGACTGATCCATGACTTAAGTTGTCACACCATCCAAATATTATTGCAATCAATTAAATTACACATTGAATTAACTATAACAGTAGCAATAACAACAATCACATAAATGAGAAATATTTATGCAATCTGGCATTCAACCACTCTCATAGCACTCCTAAAAACCATCACTCATTCAATCTTCACACATAAAATGAAGTTCAATCCAAACTGTAACAACAAAGAAGATAATTCACTTCCACACTAAACTGAGGGACCGGTCCAGGACTTAAGTTGTCACATCCTCCAAAGCTTATTGCAATTAATTAAATTACACACAAAATTGACTATAACAACAACAGTAACAACGATCACATAATTACCCAGATGCGGGTGACACCTTGATGAAAGCCAGCCACGTGACTGCCACGAGGAGCCTTCGGCGCGAAGGCAACTTGACAGCGCTTAATGAACTCCATTGAAAGCGCATTCAATGGCATTCAATGCCATTCCCATCGCCCGAGCTACCAAGGAATTAACACAGGAGAAGCCAGAATGTCTGAAGGCAGAGATTTAATGTTGACAGGCCTGTCTGAACAGGCAAGGGATTTCAGCTTTGCTCTGCACGATAATGTTGGGTTGTTGACAGAGACGGAGAGTGTAGGAGCGGGTAAGCCCAGAGGCAAACCCAATTTCTGGTCAGGGAAGTAGAATCGCTTCAGGGGCAGAGGGCAGTTTGAGGTTAGTTCCTTACTGTTATTGTTCATTTCGGAGGGGCGAGCAGAGCAAGCTCTGTTAAAGCAGTATAGGTTAAGGATGCCACCCAGAGGCCACGCTTCGCCACGCAGAGGAAGGAATCAGGGTCAGAGGGGGAACCCTGGTGGCAGAGGCGGTCATAGCCCGCGGCGTGTCTCCCCGCTGGCTTACGCCTCGCCCAGCTCTCCTGGTTCTGACGATTCCGACTCTGACATTAGAAATTTGGTGCAGACGGTTAAGTTCAAATACTACCGTCGCACCAACAAGCCAATTGTCTCAACATTAATTACTGTGGTTTTTACGGAGGAAGATGGAGAAGAAGGTAGCGGAAAGAGGATTTCAGAGGAGCAGGAGCCAAGCACCAACAATTCCTCTCAGAGCGGGAGCAAGGAAGAAAGTTCTTACCTACCTTCCTCTCAGAGCAAGCTCGAAGAGGAAAGCACAGGCGTTCAATCAAATGAGCAGACTGAAGCCCTCCGCGAAATCTGAAGCCTTATGGACATGGAAATTACCAGTTCGGTTCAGCATCAAGTGACGGACCCCCAAGCTAAGAAAACGCCTGAAGATGACAAGAAACCTGTACGTTTCTTTGGCGGTCGTCTGTATCCTATTCTCCCCCCAGGAATTCTAAGGCTCGAGGACATACCGGCTGGTATGGAAGTGGTTTGTGTTCCTGATCCAGAACGGGAGGAAGCTGAATGGGAGGCAGAGCAGCAAGCAGCAAAGCAGAAGGAGACAGAGAACCAGGCGGCAGACAAGATGGGGAAGGATTAAGGCACCTTTCCAGCGGTTTTGCTTATGGTTTTTGTTACATTTGCCACCTGCGCTCAGTCCGGGAAGCGTCCAGCATGAAGAATCTTCGACGCGTGTCCTCATTCCAGCGTCCCCTCTTTTCTAATAGGCACCTATGCTTTGTTTAGTTTGTTTCTGTTTATGTATTTTGTTTAAATTCCATGTCATCATGTATAACTCTGTAGACTGGAATTGTAATTTTGAGAATAGGCACTATGTCACTGTCTGTCAACGCATATTTTGGATGGGAAAACTTGATAGAGAGTTGTTCATTCGCTCTCAGAGGCTTCGACCTCTTGTACATATTTCTTTCATTTTCTTAATATAAGTAGTTTAGCATTTGCCCAGAAAAAAAAAAAACAACGATCACATAATTGTGATATATTTATGCAATTTGGCATTCAATCACTCTCATAACACTCCTAAAAACCATCACTCGTTCAATTTGCACACATAAAAGGAAGTGCAATCCAAACTGTAACATCAATGAAAATAATTCACTGCCACACTAAACTAAGGGATCAGTGTATGACTTAAGTTGTGAATCATTCAAAGCTTACTGCAATTAATTAAATTACACACAGAAATAATTGTAACAACATTAGTAACAACAATCACATAACTGAGAAATATTTATGCAATTTTTCATTCAACCACCCTCACAACACTCCTGAAAAACATCACTCATTCAATATGCACACTTAAAAGGAAGTGAAATCCAAACTGTAATAACAAAGCAAATAATTCACTACCATGCTAAATTGAGGGACTGTTACAGTACTTAAGTTGTCACACCATCCAAAGCTTACTCAAATTAATTAAATTACACACATAATGAACTATAACAACCTCAAAAAAAACAATCACATAACTGAGAAATATTTATGCAATTTGTCATTCAACCACTCACAACACTCATGAAAACCATCACTCATTCAATCTACACACATACAAGGAAGTGCAATCCAAATTTTAACAACAAAGAAAATAATTCACCGTCACACTAACTGAATGTTATGCTCTTAACCTGCAAATGATACCCAAATACAGAATATGCGAATAAAAGATACTCAGAACACAGAATTAGCAATGATTTTATTATTCAGAGAGTAATGTTCACTTGCCTCTTCGAGGGGGCAACCTCCAATAGAGCAAAGCTCGATTACAAAATAAGACACGATGCTCCTCGCAGGGAGTCTCTATCCTTTATATATGACTCATACATGCAATACCACAGGCCAATACCGTGATATTAATAATACCATCTATCTAATACTACGACCCATTTGCAACTAACTGTGGTTTCATTATTAATTGCGGATTAACCACTTACAATTATTAATATGGGCTTTACTGACTCTTGACTATGACGTGATCCCATTACATAAATAAGGGGGTTAGGGTGGGACCCTAACATGCCCTCCCCCTTAAGACTAGCCTTGTCGTCAAGGCTGGAGCTGCGGAAACTGCTGAAGAATAGTGGTTGGTTCCCAAGTTGCATCTTCCGAAGAGGTGTCTTTCCTTTTGACGACGACTTCCTTAATCATGCGGCCGCACAGTTGCTTGACTCGTGTGTCTAGGACCTGTTCTGGTTGAAGCCAGATGGACCCTTCTTCGTCCACTTCAGGTAGACTGGTCTGAATTCTACAATTGTTCCCAATCACTTTCTTGAGGCATGAGACATGGAAAACTGGATGGATTTCTGCAGTAGCTGGCAAGGCCAACTTGTAGGCCACTTCTCCAATGCGTTGAAGTACTTGATATGGTCCGTAGAATTTGGGAGAGAGTTTCTGACACCCCTTGTCTTTGAGTGATGTTTGCTTATATGGTTGGAGTCGTAAAAAGACCTGATCCCCTTCTTGAAATTGGCGCTTTGAGTGATGCTGGTCTACCTGTTGCTTCATGCGGTTCTGAGCTTGATGAAGATTCTCTCGAAGATGGGCGAGCATAGTTGCGCGGTGTTGTAGGAGTTGATCCACTGCTTGGACTTTTGAGCATCCCTTTAGATATGAAGTAGGTGAAGGCGGGAGTTGACCATATACTGCTTCATAGGAGTCATTTTGGTGGTGGCATGATAGTTGGTGTTATACCACCATTCTGCCAGAGGTAGCCACTATACCCAAAGGTGTTGCTTTTTTGAAGTGAAACACCTATGGTAGGTTTCTAGACATTTGTTGATGGCTTCGGTTTGACCATCTGTTTGTAGATGATAGGAAGTACTGAGTTTTAGTTGAGTGCCTTGTATTCTGAAGAGGTCCTGCCAAAAATTACTGGTGAAAATCGGGTCGCGGTCGGACACAATAGAAGTGGGCATGCCATGCAATTTGAAGATCTGATCCATGAAAGATTGAGCAACCAAAGTTGGTGTAAACGAGTGGGGTAGGGCGTAGAAATGAGCATACTTCGACAGTCGGTCCACAACCACCATGATGACTGACTTATTCCCTGACTTTGCAAGACCTGTAATGAAATCCATAGAAACCTCCATCCAAATTGATGCCGGAAAGGCCAATGGTTGTAATGTGCCTTGTGTGTTGACGGTTTCCCCTTTGTGGCGTTGACAGACATCACATTCTGCTATGAAAGTAAGGATGTCCTTTTTCATGCCTGTCCAAAAAAATGATCTTCTGGTGCGAGCATGCATCTTCTGAAAGCCCGAATGTCCTCCAATGGGAGATGAGTGCAATTATGCCAAAATGCGACTTTTGAGGATGGATGTTGGTGATATTACGACTCTGTCCTTGTAGAGAAGAATATCATCCTGCCACGAGTATCCCTTGGTGGAATTTGGATCTACCTGCAATTGAGAAATGAGTTGGGAGAGCCCGGGGTGTGAAAACCATTCCCTGCGAGCTTCTTCAATCCATTCTGGAATGGGGAGGGAAATTGATAGCAGGGTACTTTCCTCCTCAAATTGGCGAGATAATGCATCTGCTACACTATTGTCTTTCCCTTTCTTGTAAATGATCTCATAATCATATCCCAACATTTTGGCTAGCCGTTTATTTTGTTGTGGGGAGGATAGGCGTTGCTCCAAAAAATATTTAAGATTGTGATGATCTGTGCGGATTTGGAAACATCGCCCCAATAAGTAAGGATGCCAGGTTTCGACTGCATGTAAGATGGCCATCATTTCCTTCTCGTAGGTAGATTGGCCCAGATTCCTCCCACTGAGTTGTTGGCTTGTGAAGGCCAACGGTCGCCCTTCCTGCATTAAGACCGCCCCAATGCCTGTACCCGAAGCATCACATTCAATGACAAAAGATTTGGTGAAGTCAGGTAGTGCTAAAACTAGAGTGGAACACATGGCATTTTTTAGGGTTGTAAAGGCCTGTTGTGCTTCCTCATTCCAGAAGAATTAATTTTTCTTTAGGATTTGGGTGAGGGGCTTCGCTATGCGACCATAGTTGCGGACAAATTTATGATAATAGCCTTTGAGACCCAAAAATCCTCGCAAGCTCTTCAAGGTCTTAGGTTGAGGCCATTCCTACATTGCCTGGATCTTTTTGGGGTCCACCTTGACACCTTCACACCCCACAATGTGGCCCAACTACTCTACTTCTGCCATGCCAAACGAACACTTGGAAATCTTGACAAATAATTTATGCTTGCGGAGCAGTTGCAAGAGTAGATCTACATGCTGAAGATGTGCGGCCCAAGTGAAACTATAGATCAGGATGTCATCAAAGAAGACAAGGACAAATTTCCTGAGATATGGTTTGAGAATGTGGTTCACAAGGCTCTGAAAAGTAGAGGGGGCATTACAAAGACCAAATGGCATGACCAGGAATTCATAATGGCCTTCATGAGTTCTGAAAGCAGTCTTGGGGATGTCGACTTCCTTAATGCGAATTTGGTGGTAGCTTGAGCGAAGATCCAGCTTAGTGAAGAATTGAGCCCCATTGAGTTCATCCAGCAAATCATCAACCACCGGGATGGGAAATTTATCTTTGACTGTCAACTTATTGAGGGCCCTGAAGTCGAGACACATCCGCCACTCCCAATCTTTCTTGAGCACCATGACCACTGGGGATGAATAAGGACTAATGCTGGGACGAATGACACCTGCTTCCAAAAGTTCCTTGATGATTTTTTCTATTTCATTCTTTTGGGTGAACGGATATCTGTATGGGCGCACATTTGGGGGTTGGGCCCCTGGAAACAAGGTGATGCTATGATCATGTTCCCCTCGTGAGGGTGGAAGCTCATGAGGATTTTCAAAGACCGGCTGATGGTTATTTAAAATCTGTTGCATCTCAGGATGAATTGGCAGAGGCTTGGTTTCGACTGCCTGGATGGCATTAAATTGAGATACAACTCCATGATTGCCCTTTTTTAACAATTTTTCCATCCTATGCGAACTGATGATAGAGGGGGCTCCCGCCTGGAGTCCACGGAGGGTATGTGTGTAGTTGTTCTGCTTAAAACTCATATATAACTCCTAGAAATCCATTGTGATTGGCCCAAGAGTGCGGATCCATTCAGCTCTGACGACAATGTCGCAACCCCCCATGTGTATGGAAAACATGTGGGTTTTCAATTGATAATCCCCCATTTGAAGTTTGACATTTTCACAACAGCCTTCACATATCATTGTGCCTCCATCTTCAATTTGAACTTGGAAGTTAGAAACTACTCGTACAAAACAATGCACTGCTTCTGCAACTTTTTGATGGATGAAATTATGTGTACTTCCACTATCAATCAAGACTACTACTGGGCGATGTTTAATAAAACCTCTAATTTTCAGAGTTTGAGGGGAAGAAATCCCTGCCAAAGCATGCAACAAAATAACTGGTTCGTCAAAGACATTGTCCTTTTGGTTGTGTTCTTCTAGCAGCTCATGTTCCTCCAGTGGTGGATCTTCCTCTGTTGAGTTGTAGTCCATGGCATCAATTTGAAAAAATTTGGGCTCCTTGCATTTATGACCTGGGGAGTATTTTTCATCACAGTAGTAACATAGGCCTTGCTTTCTTCTTTCGGCCATTTCCGCAGGTGACACCTTTTGGACCTTAAGTATTTGAGTCGTGTTGTGAGCCTGTGGGGGGCGACCTTTAGCGGAGAAATTTGGGCGACTGTATTGGGCTGCTAATGCACGTTCCACATTACGAGCTACCTTGCAAGCCTCCATCCAGGTGGGAGGGTGGTGCAGTAGGACTTGGGCTTTGATAGCTTCTTTAAGACCGCTGATAAAACATTCCGTGTAGAACACATCTGAGGGACCCCAAGTGCGGAAGGCTAAGGCTTCAAAAGCTGTAATATATTCATCCACTGTACCAGTCTATGGGAGCTTAGTAAGACGACCCAAAAAAGATGATTCCTGGTCAAAGCGGTATTGAAGAGCTTTGGTGAATTTGGGCCAATTCCTAAAAGGTCCAGTGCAACGTTGATGCCATTCCCACCATTCCCACCTTTCATTGTCCAAGTACATGCTCCCCAACATAAACTGAGTCTCATCATCGAAGATGCGATTTAGTTTGAAATACTTCTCCATTTGTGCTATCCATGCCAACGGGTGAGAACCGTCAAATTTATGCATATCCAACTTGGGAGGTCGCTGACAGGGTTGTGGGTGGGTGTGCCAGACGTGAGGAGAGTGGCTAGACTCACCCTCATTGTGTTCATGGCCATTATACGCCTCCTCGTGGACTTGCTCCTTGCCCTTCGGGACTATTTTCTCGACCATGCTATCTAGTCCGTTAAGTTGAATGTGGAGGTTTTGCATTGATTCTTCAAGTTTGTCCATCCTTTCATTAGCCATCGCTTGAGCTTTAGTTTCTACCATACACCAACCGGATTTTTTTTAAATTGGGACCGCCTAAAAAGAAAATTCACTAAGAAGTATATGGTACCACCGTGCTCAGCTCGTTGCCCTAATTCTGATGGGCTAGATCACCAATAAGCGCCCCTAACGGAGTTTTACTCCCTTATCAATACTGTAGTGGCCAAATCCTCAAAATGTCAATGCGGCCAAAAGTCCTGTGAAAATTATACCCCGGTATAGGAACCCTTCACAACGACTCTGATCTGGTGGATCTGAGATATCTGAATGGCGGATCTGATAGCTTTGGGCAGCTGAACCGACTGTTTCTGCGGATCTGATGGATCTAATAGATCGGAATGGCTGATTGGGACTGATGTCTGCTGCTACTGCACCCCTTTGCACAAGCGGATCTGGAAGAGATGATGTGTGATCCCCTGATAGAAAAGGGAACTATGGTCTTGAGGAGTGTCAGGTGCTACAGATCGCAATATACATAAGGGTCTGGCAGTAGTACTTGGCCCAAGGTTTCAGGGCTCTAACTAAGGAGGATCGACCGTACCCTTAGCCATACAACCCAACTACCCTATCGTACGGGCAAGTAATCTCTCCGAGTGTTGTTCTCAGTGTACTGTAGCTGCGAGACAGTCGACGGTTTATCTATGGCGAGGTTTCAAGGGAGCCTAGGGGCTTCCGATATACCCAGAGGGTACGTGGAAGACAGTCTGTGCGCGGTTCTGTCTAATGCGCTACTACTCGAAGGGGTACCCACAGGGGTTACAAGGGAGTCCAACAAATGTGACCACCTCTTGTATTTCCTGTGTGCATGCCTCCCCAAATCCACAGATTTATGCGCTCAA
>APFE030939694.1:2104-16200 GCA_000404065.3 Pinus taeda | reverse complement strand
GGGAAACCTCCAATAGAGCAGAGCTCGATTACAAAATAAGACACGATGCTCCTCGCAGGGAGTCTCTATCCTTTATATATGACTCATACATGCAATACCACGGGCCAATACCATGATATTAATAATACCATCTATCTAATACTACGGCCCATTTGCAACTAACTGTGGTTTCGTTATTAATTGCGGATTAACCACTTACAATTATTAATATGGGATTTATTGACTCTTGACTATGATTTGATCCCATTACATAAATAAGGGGGTTAGGGTGGGACCCTAACACTGAAGGACTAGTCCGAGAATTAAGTTGTCACACCATCCAAAGCTTACTGCAATTAATTAAATTACACACAGAATTAACTGTAACAGTAGGAGTAACAACAATACAATAAATAATAAATATTTATCCCTTATGTCATTCAACCACTATCACAACACTCTTGAAATCCATCACCCATTCAATCTGCACACATAAAAGGAAGTGCAATCCAAACTATGCCAACAAAGAAAATAATTCACTGGCACACTAAACTGAGGGACTGGTTTGAGACTTAAGCTATCACACCATCCAAAGCTTACTACAATTAATTAAATTACACACAAAATTAATTGTAACAATAGTAGTAACAACAATCACATAACTGAAAAATATTTATGCAATTATGTATTCCACTCTAACTAACTAGTTATTTCTTCTGAGAAGGAGGCCCCTTCCTCCTCACAAGGGTTGGTGCACTAAAAGCACACAAACTACTCAAAGGAAATTATTGAACCACAAAGTTGAGATTTGCATTAATAAAAGTATCAGGATTACAGAGATTTGGTGTTTCCGCTTTCTAATCCTATTCTCCAATTCATCGCTCTAGCCCTCGCAGTACAGTCTTCTCTTTTATAGATCTTAATTAAAATGAGAAGATCATCATGAGAATATTTTGATTCTCATGTAATATTAAAAAAAAATGATATATTAACAATTACACAACAATTTCCATGGAAGGGGTAAAACTATAAGAGATTCCTTTAATTACAAATAGAGTTACAAAAAATCTCAACGAAATGATATGGACGCTCCAAAAATATCTAAAAGTGATGAGTTGTTTCTTTTGACTTTGGCATGCTCGTAGAACCAATCTGATTAAGAAGGGAATGACATGCTTAAGAAACTATCTGGGTAACATCAACAGCTCCCAAAACCTTAATTAATACAAATTGGTAAAGGGACTGATATGTAATCTTGTAAAAACAAGCTTCGAAAGACCATCCAAACCTAAAACAGTTCATACATTAGTTTATGATAAAAAAATAGCCTAAGAAAGTATTTCTAATGTCAAATTATAAATAGAATAGGACTAAGAGAGCGACAAGTGAAAAAGGACATACTTAGGTGAATAAGGGATATTACAATAATAAGATATGGTCCTGTTAGTGAAAAAGTGATAAAAGAAATAAGAAAATAACTAGGAAAAGGATGACAACTCCAAGACCAAAAATGTTCCCCCAACTTAAGCTTCTACATGTCCTCATGTAAACTCATGCCACTGGTGCCTAACATACTGAGAGTGAAGTTGTGTGAGGTTATATTTTCCTACTATCTCTTCACCTCTGACCTTGTATCCTTGAGAAATTACCAATTTTGCCTCCCAAAAACTATCAGTAATACTATATGGATGTTGATATCGATAGGTGGGTAACCAAACAAGAGGGGATTTGAATCTTAGTCTTATCCAGCTTGCACCACTCCTCCTAATACAGTCAACATTTTGATGAACGATGGAAAGTGCTTGGTTAAAATTCTGATAAAAATAGGGATCTCCCTTCTTCATTTCTTCTCAGGGAATATCCCATCCCAACTTACTTCCTTCTAAGGCACCAATTCTCATTCCGTGTATAGTTCTCTAGCATTTTTGAAGAACTTATTCTCGATGGTCCATCAATAATGTCTTAGTGGCTGGAAACCATCATATTTTATTGTATGTGTGTGTAACGACTTCGACTGAACCGTGTTCTCTAATAAACAGTTCTACTCTTTCTTCATTAGTTGTTATAGTATCTTGGGAAAATTTCTAGCCTATCTCATTTTGCATAAAAGAAACAAAAGCCTTGAGTTCCACATCTCCCTCATAGGGTTATTAGATTGAATTATTCATCCCCAAATCAAGTGATATCATGCAAGGATAACTCTCACAACAAATGTTGTTATGAGAAATTAGCACTTTGAAATGTTTCCATGAAGTCTTTTATTTCCCTTGTCTTATATGCTTTATTTTCCTGCAGGGTTGTTAATTGGAAGAGATAATGTTTTTCTTTCAAATATAAAGGATAAGAAGAAGAAGGAAGCCTATTGCAAAATAAGCCACTAATGATCCCATAAATGAGCTCATTTTCTTGTTGTAACAACTTAACCTATCCTTGCAGTTCCTTCACGTGTTTCATTGCTTGATTCCTCTCCTTCTGAATTTTCACAAATTCTGCAATTCTTAATTTTTCAGCCCATGCCAATTATACCTAGACTTCAATGAATGTTTCGTTTCAAGTCACTTGCATAATTGATGGACTGGTATGCAAAGAATAGGAGTAAATACGGATTCATACAATGTTTTCCCGACTCCAAAGCATTGAAACACATAGAGGAAGAATGGCCAACAAAATTCAAAGATGAACTTTGTAGTACCAGGTTTAATCTTACAATTGATGGAGTGTGCCCATTCTCTTTCATGAGCTCAAATTATAGTTTTTGGCCAGTTGGATTGATATTATACAATATTCCCCCATGGATGAGTGTTATAAAGGAGCACCTTATGTTGAGTCTCATTTTTCTAGCAAAACATCAAGTTAAAAGCCTGGATGTTTATCTTGCGCCTTTTTATTGATGACATGCAACTGTTATGGAAAGGCATAAGAATGTATGTCATATCACATCCTCCATCAAATAGGTCCGTGTTGTATGATGTGCTATGTTGGACTATTTATGATTTCCTAGGACTTGGTTTTTGCTATAGTAAGATCATTTTTGTTTATCTATTTACACTCATAATTTGTTGTCATCCCAACTTTCATACTTAGTTTTATATTATTATTTTGATGTTATTAACCTTATTCAATTGTAGGGCTTCAAAAAAAGGGGATATTTTCATGTCCAAGATGTGAAAAACAATTTCAAGGGTGATATTCTAAATATCTTCATAAATTTATTTATGCAAAAAATAGGGTTTTTCTACCACGAGATCATAGGTTTAGAAATAGCTATAAGAATCAATTTAATGGAAAAGTTGAAAATAGAGGTCATCATATTATTATGGGTCCATTTGATTAGCTTAATAAGTATGAAGTTGTTGAATTGAAAGCTTGGCAAGATTTTTTTGATGGGGGTGATTCTTTTGAAGAACCAAAACAAGTTGTAATTAAGATGCCAAAAGGGATGAAAACGAAATCTGTATTTTATGAGCTCCCATATTGAAAGAATCTATTAATAGCTCACCTAGTAGATCCCGTGTACATCTTCAAAAATGTTCCAAAACAATTTTTTGACATATAGCAAGAAAAGAAGGACACCTTGTCTTCAATGAGAGAGATTTCTCTTTCGCGTACCAAATTTGATAGAAAACATTTTTGGCCAAACAGGGAAAATGAAAAATATGCATAAGTTCCATGTATTTTGAAAAAGAAAGAGCTAGACCAACTAAAGAATTCCATATGTTCAATAAGGACACCTATTGGCTATGGGTCATCATTAAATAAGGCTTTTACATTTGATGGCATATTACAACATTTAAAACACATGATTTTCATAATTTTATGAAGGTATTATATGTCATCATTTAACATTTATTTGTAAAATTTATTAGGTACTAAATATATGTTGATATTTTATTGTGCGACAAAAATAACTAATGATGATATTCGATAAATGTGTTTCACATCATGTCATTCCATTAGAAATTAGGGGGGGTCCATGTCTTACCGTTGACTTGAAGAATGTCATAAGTCAATTGTCAGCATTTGCAAGGTACATGGTATGGAATGCTCATGTGTGAGAGACATAGAGATATTGTATTTCATTTTCATTTTTTCCTAAAGGTTCATTCTAATTTAGTATTCTTATATTAGGTGGGTGACATCCAAAGAGATCTGTGAATGTGAAGTGCCAAAATGGAAGAAGGAAATTGTAGAAATTGTATGTGTTTTTGAGAGGGACCTCCCCACAAGTTTAATGGACCTACAAGTCCATGTAATTATACATCTAGTCGATGACATTGAATTGGCGGGTGTTGTATTAATGAAGTGGATGTTTTTCTTTGAGAGGTATATGAAAACTCTAAAAATATATGTCTGAAAAAGGCACATCTAGAGAGTTGCATGGTTGAAGGTTATGTATTGAATGAAGCATTTCTATTCCTATGTGAATTTCTTGGTAAGGATTTAGAAGATGGGCACACTTTTAGGATGAAGAACCATCATTAGATATTATTGATGGAGAAAAACCAAAATCTAATTGTGTTGAAGTATAAATTAGTAAGTAAACTCATGATCATTGTGGTTTTTTTTGCGGCCATTAATTTACTCTATAATTTATTTGTCAAATTAACAACATGTCCTTTGGAGTTTGAAATAAGCATGTTGGCATATAATAGGTGTAGATTAAAGTGCTATACTCGACAAGTTCATTATGTACCACATGTAATTTATGAATAAATGGACTGATTTTATATGATAAAAAGAGAGAAGTATTAGAAGTAAGGAGACAAGTTAAGAGATCAAACCCAAGGAATACCCCATTTCCTATTGATCTGCAAGGGGAATGGGCCAACGGGTTACTAAACAAGTTCAAAATCAAATAAAACATGGAGGTATAGTAATTCAAAAATAACAAAAGATGAAATCAACATGTATAAAGGATGTGAAAGAAAGGTACAGCTGGAATTTTACAAAATGTTGTTTCCTTACAGTTTTGACACTATTAACTATTTTAATATTTGTCATTATATTTTTTTAATTGAAATAAATGGTATTTCATAGGCAAGGAAATATCGAGCAATGTGGGCATATGGTCGACATTATCATGTAGAACATGTAGATGTAAAGAGACAATCCTTCGATTGTGGCATCATGGTTGACTTCAAGAAATTCAGTTGATCAAGCTCAAAAAATAAGAATAATATTGAAGGCAATCTACAATATGTTGGGAAAATACAAGAAATTATATATTTAGATTACCGCTCTTTTAAATGTTGTATTGTTAAGTGTAGATGGTATGAAGCATTTGAAAGGACATGAAGACATGATAGCCATAGTGGATTGTTTTTTTTAGATTCCTCAAAGTTCCTACCGAAGGCTAAGGAACCTTATGTTCTATCAATTCATTGTATGTAGGTATTTGTTTAACTCAAAGAAGAAGCGGTAGTGATCAATAGTCTATTAATACATTTTTTTATTGTGAATATATACATGTGTTTATTAATCAATAAAATTGTTATAACATATGTCTAATATATGTATATACTCGTTCATGTGCAGGTATTTTTCTATGAAGATATACTTAACTCGAAATGGATATTTTTCATACATTATGATCTAATATTAAGGTATGTATTTGATGATGAATTAGTGGATGCTGAGAAAAACAATCATGGCCAGCAAAATGAGAGAGAGGGATTAGAGAACATTGAAGAAATTGACATCCATAATGATGTTGAAGATGGTTATGTTCAGGCACAAGAAGACAACAATATAGAATTACATGATGTTACATGTGGAAATTTATGAATCTAACACATCAAAAATCCCTACGGCATTATTCGGTTTATTATCTCCTACTTGTTCTTTCCATTAACAAGTTATTTATTAATCTAAATATCGAAATAAACACAAATGAAACCTTCACACATACAGATCAGCAACTGAAATAAACTGATACAACACAAGGGACACCATTATTTTTGGATAATCGTCCCCGTAAAAACCCAATGCGGGAAAATGGTGCAACATATATAAGGGTTTTATTATTATGCAATTTTTTTTATACAAATAGGGTGCCAGAAATGGCTCACCCTTAGATATTTTCATTAGCAGAAGTACCTTTCTTCGAAGATAGATATTCCGACTAATCAGCAACTGAACGAATAGCCTCACAGTGACTTCGACTGCTCCCTTATCTGGACAGCGAAAGCTGCTCCAAGCTACCCTTAGGAACTATGTCACCCTCTAGAGACTATGTCAACCTCTACGGCTCTGCGTCAACTAACCATCTCTCAGTATACCCCATGAAAATTCCTTCACACTACCTCTTCAGCCCAACGTCAGCTCTACAACCCTATGTGTTTCCTTCGTCAACCTATGTTTCCTCAGCATCAACCTCTTGGCCCTCTACGTCTTCTATGTTGGCCTCCTCAGCCTCTGCATCAGTCCTAGTTGCCTCTACGTTGGCCTTCCAAGCCTCTGCATTGTCTCTTCGGCACTCTCTATGCCTCTCTCCTATGTATTATCAACCTTCTACTGCACTGCCCCTCACTACAATATATCACTAACTCAATTTATCAGCAAACCCTACCCTAGAAAATCAAATTCTTGATGAACTTGGTGTATCTCCAATTGACCCTCAAGCATCCTCTTATACTTTTCATGTTGATTATTCAACGGACAAGATTAACTCCCTAATCAACGGCTAAGATTAGATCTGACTTGATCCTCATTATTTAGAACTTTCTCACCCATATTATATTAATACACATTAATATTTTAATTTTCCTAAGTTTAGACTTAGGGTCTCATTAAAAATATTAATTATTTTAATTTCTCTCCATTCGGGTGGAATTTCCCCAAATGATTTCTGAGTCTTGGAGATATCATGTGCCTGGGCCTCTCCACCAATTTTCATGGCTAGATCACGTCTGATGCTACCAAAAATCAACACTCCATCTTAGCGAGGAATGTGCTCTAGTAATACTTCACCATAAAAACATCACATTGATCTTCTACATCGATACCTATGATGATGATTGGCTTGCTACCTCACATCCCCTACACTACTGCTTCCTATACTGCTACCCATGACACTGCCACTGCCACTGCCACATCTATATTGCAACTCTCTCTCAACATGTTGCATCATGCTGCCCATAACATTGCCACCACTAACTACTGCACTGCAACTCAGTTAACGATAAGTAAGTAACTGACTTCTCCCAACCACTGACATCCCAGTTAGTCTGGAAGCATCATGATGCTAAATATTCCTCTGCTTCTAGACCATGCTCCTTCTACTTCCACTACGCTGTTGCAACCTCTTTTATGCCTCTCGCGGTACTACAACCTCTACTGCGCTGCTACAGACTTCTGCACTCTATCCCTGGCTTGCTGCTCCACCACACTTTGCTCCACCTGACACCTGTCATCATCCTACTATCGATAAGGGATCTCGTAGCCACATGTGATCCAAGAGTTTGGGCACCTCAAGGATCCTGCCCCTATTATGTAGTCCTCTTGACTAGAACTCGATGTTTCCCCACCTCTTCTCTAGAGGCGCATGAGAGCTTATGGCACAATGGTCATCAGTCTCAACCTCTTTCTCCGCCTTAGCTAGAGCTACCTTTGAATCGGAATCTTCTCCCTTACCTTTCTTCCTGGGGCATTGAGATGAATAATGTCCCAGCTCCCCACAGTTGAAGCACTTGACCTTGGAGATGTCCTTCTTCTTCCTCTTCTGAACCCCTTGTTGTCCCACAGATGCTAGAGCCACATCCTCCTCCTCTTCTTTCTTGACTCAAACTCCCTTACCATTACTCCCTGCCATGGTTAACCTCCTGATCTCTTGTTGTTGAAGAGCTTCCCACATCTCCTCTCAACTAGGGAGAGTTGCTTTTCCCAAGATGCTTTGGAAAAATGTCTCCCAGTCCTAAGAGACTACATTCAGAGTAGTCCTGCCCATAAAGTTTGGATCTGGTGTAGACCCCATGGAAGTAATATGGTCGTGAATTCCTTACAACCTAAGGAGCAAGTGATCTATCTCCTCTCCTTTCTGAATCTAATATGACCTCAGTTGATTCTCCAGCAACATCTTCCACTACACGAAAGAGCCCTGGTATAGGGTGGTCAGGGCCTTCCACATCTCCCTTGTTGTGTTCTTCTCAACAATATGTGGTATGACATGATCTTTGACCCCGTCTAGGATCATGCATTCTGCCTTTGCCTTGGCCTCTTCATACTTCTCATTAGCAGTTGGGTCAAATGGGATAGCTACGGCTTTCAAGGTATATTCCTTAATGTGATGTTTATTCATGATTGCTAGGATCCTGGCGTTCCAAATGACAAAATTGGTAGCCCCGTCCAATTTTTCTTGATCCCTCAATATGTTCACTCCCATCTCTACTCCTATTCTAGACTCCCTCTAAGTCTCGAATTCCCCCTTGGAAATCCTCCGGCCAACTATCAAACCACTCCTCTCCAATCCTCATTTGCTACTGCAACTCAGATCTGGATCTCTTGGCTATAAATCCATTGAGGTTTTTCTTCCGTCTCCTTAGACATTGTTCTGCACAAATAGAAAAACGTCCCACCAGCTCTTCAAATCACAATCTGCATGGCTCCCTTAGGCCCGACAACTAAAGAATTTGAGCCCTTCAGGATCTGCACAATCACAGCTTGGGTTGAATTTGCTCCTCCTGTCCAATTGCGTCAATCCTACCTAGCTGAGAAGGATGACATGGCCCTTCGTGAGCCTCTCTCTGCCTTTGCATATGTAAACCTGCGTGTGCAAGCTACTGTTATGCAAAAAACCAACGTATATCCAGTTAACTATCTTTTCAATTAATTCTTCATCATTTTAACTTGAACCAGTGTATCAATATTAATTAAATAGTAAACATGTGTAGTAAGAACAAAATAAATCATCACACATAGTCCACACATATGAACATCAGGATTTTAGGTGGAAACCAAATGTGCGAAAAAACCATTGATGTTTTCACCTCTATCTTCTTCTTTAAAAAAACATATTATTTATAATCTTGTACTGGCGCAGACTCATACCAATACGCAGGAACCCACCTGCAGAAGGCTACAACATTCTTTCGTTCTCCAACACCTACTAGAAGGGAGATACAACCCCCTTATCTTCAATTCCTTGTGAATCACTTTTTAGAATGTTTCAAACTAGATCCACCTGATCAAAACAATACAACCTGTAGGCCACCTTTCATCAATTTTTCATACTAGACTCACTACCATCATTAAATTATTGAATCAACTAAAACAAATAAATCATTGAATCTCATTTCAACTAATCAAACTAATCCAAAACAAATAATGTGAATACAGCGTCAATCATAAATTAATACACTGTTATATATCACTAAAACCAATTGTTGCCACTACAAACCCTGATCAACAATATGTCAAAATGTATATGCTATTGTTATGAATAATACCCACATATACACATGCTTTTTCGTTAATAGTACCTGTGTATAGATCTCAAAAACATTGACCCCTTATATTGAATCATTGCACTGCTAAAATCAATCACAAACACATATATCCTTCATCACAAATCTTTGAGCTACTTACAGATCATTACATACCAGCATCAATACAATTCAACAGTCGATGCTTCTTCTCTGAAACAGTGTTGTCTCTCAGGACAGCTACTTCTACTGCAAATTTTCATATTTCTACTAGGTCTTCAGTGAACTGCAATGCTCTGATACCATGTGGAAATTTCTGAATCTAACACATCAAAAATCCCTACTGCATTATCCGGTTTATTATCTCCTACTTGTTCTTTATACTAACAAGTTATTTATTAATATAAATATCGAAACAAACAAAAATGCAGCCTTCACACATATACAGATCAACAAATGAAATAAATTGAAACAACACAAGGGACACCATTATTTTTGGACAATCATCCCCGAAAAAACACAATGCGGGAAAACTGGTGCAACAAATATGAGGTTTTTATTATTATGCAGTTTTCTGAATACAACTAGGGTGCCAGAAATGGCTCACCCTTTAGAGATTTTCCTTGACAGAAGTACCTTTTTCGAAGACAGATATTCTGGCTAATCAGCAACCGGATGAATAGCCTCGCAGTGACTTCAACTGCTTCCTTAGCTGGACAACGAAAGCCGCTCCAAGCTACCCTCAAGAATTGTTTCACCTTACAGAGATTGTGTCACCCTCTACGACTTTGCATCAGCTAACTAGCTCTTAGTCTGCCCCATGAAAATTCATCATCATTGCCTCTTCAACCCAGTGTCAGCTCTGTAACCCTCTGTGTTGCATGCATCATCCTCTTCTACCTTTGCGTCAACCTCTTGACCCTCTACATCCTCTGTGCTAGCCTCCTCAGCCTTTGTGTCAATTCTGGTTGCCTCCATGTTAGCCTTCCAAGGCTCTGTGTTATCTCTCCAACACTCTCTTTGTCTCTCTGCTATGTATTCTTGGCCTTCTACCAAAATGCCCCTTGTTGCAACAGATCACTAGCTCGATTTCTTAGTAAACCCTGCCCCAGAAAATTGAATTCTTGATCAACTTGGTGTATCTCCAACTGACCCTCAAGCCTCCTCTTATACTTTTCCTGTTGACGATTCAACGGCCAAGATTAAGTCTCTAATCAATGGCTAAGATTAAATCTGGCTTGATCTTTTTTATTTAGAACTTTCTCACCCATATTAGGGTCTCATTAAAATTTTAATTATTTTAATATCTCTCCATCAAGGTGGAATTTCCCAAACAATTTTTGGGTCTTGGAGATCTCATGTGCATTAGCCTCTCCACCAATTCTCATGGCTAGAGCACATCCGATGCTACCAAAAATCAACATTGCAGAAGACAACAATATGGATAATATAAAAAAATAATGATACAAATACATTTGGTAATAATATGGATGGTCTATAGTCAGATTTCAATGTTGATGAAGATGATGCAAGTCAAGACAAGGATGATGATAATATTAACTACTTGATATATCATATGAACATTGAAAATGATACACTAGATGACATTGTTGCTGACAATGATGTTAATGACCAAGAATTCTAAATTTTCAGAATTATTTGTAATCCATGTTTAAAAAATGATGATTCTTATAGTCTGAACTTCAGTATTATTTATGTCAACACAAATTACTTATTAAAATATGATTAAAGTGTTCAATATATGGTATGAATTGTTGGCAAAAAAAATAGGATTACTTGAATGCTTCTTCCATTTATATCAACATATGTTCATGGAGACATAAAAGTTAATAAAATATTGATGTCTGTATCTCATAATGATTTGAATAAGAAACTTTTTCAACTTCATTATTTCTATATTGTTTGGATTTTAATGTTGGTCGACCCACTTTTACATTTAATTATCGATCCAAGTAGGCTTTAATTTTTACAATATTGTCGCACAAAGTCTATGCTAAGGCGGATTATGACTAGTATAAAATAATCTCAACCCAAAGCCATTGCACACACACTCTCAGCAATCAACAAATTTGTTACACACCACACATATTCAATGCGAAGAAATACTGCAGAATAAGCTACTTTGTAATTCAACCACTCTCACAACACTCCTGAAAACATCAGTCATTTAATTTGCACACATAAAAGGAAGTGCAATCCAAATTGTAACAACAAAGAAAATAATTCACTGCCACATTAAATTGAGGGACTGATCTAGGACATAAGTTGTCACACCATCCAAATCATACTGCAATTAATTAAATTACACACAGAATTAACTATAACAGTAGCAGTAACAACTATCACATAAATGAGAGATATGTATGCAATCTGTCATTCAACTACTCTCGTAGCACTCCTAAAAAACCATCACTCATTCAATATGCACACATAAAAGGAAGTGAAATCCAAACTGTAACAACAAAGCAAATAATTCACTGTCACACTAAACTAAGGGACTCGTTGAGGACTTATGTTGTCACGCCTTCCAAAGCTTATTGTAATTAATTAAATTACACACAAAATTAACTTTAACAACAACAGTAACATCGATCACATAATTATGATAAATTTATGCAATCTTGCATTCAACCACTCTCATAACACTCCTAAAAACCATCACTCCTTCAATCTGCACACATAAAAGGAAGTGCAATCGAAACTATAACATCAAAGCAAATAATTCACTACCACACTAAACTGGGGGATCGGTCAAGGACTTAAGTTTCCATACCATCCCAAGCTTACTACAATTAATTAAATTACACACATAATTAATTGTAACAAAGTTAATAACAACACTCGCATAATAGAGAAATATTTATGCAATTTTTCATTCAACCACTCTCACAACACTCCTGAAAACCATCACTCATTCAATCTACACACATAAAAGGAAGTGAAATCCAAACTGTAACAACAAAGCAAATATTTCACTGTCACATTAACTGAAGGACTGGTCTAGGACTTAAGTTGTCACACCATCCAAAGCTTACTGCAATTAATTAAATCACACACATAATTAACTGTAACAGCAACAGTAACAACAATCACATCACTAATAAATATTTATCCAATATGTCATTCAACCACTATCACATCACTCTTGAAATCCATCACTCATTCAATATGCACACATAAAAGGAAGTTCAATCCAAACTATAACAACAAAGCAAATAATTCATCGCCACACTAAATTGAGGGAACGGCCTAAGAATTAAGCTATCACACCATGGCAAAGCTTACTACAATTAATTAAATTACACACAAAATTAATTTTAACATTGGCAGTAACAACAACCACATAACTGAGAAATATTTATGAAATTATGTATTCCACTCTAACTAACCAGCGAGCTCTTCTAATAAAGAGGTCCTTTCCTCCTTGCAAGGGTTGGTGCACTAAAAATCACACAAAATACTAAGAGGAAATTATTGAACTACAAAGTTGATATTTGCATTAATAAAAGCATCGGGATTACAGAGCTCTAGTGTTTCCCCTTTCCAATCATATTCAACAATTAATCACTCTAGCCCTCACATTACAATATTCTCCTTTATAGATCTTAATTACAATGAGAAATCATCATGAGAATATTTCGATTATCATGTAATCTTAAAATTAAACGACATCTTAACAATTACAAAACAATTTCCATGGAAGGGGTGAAATTATAATAGTTTCCTTTAATTACAAACAAAGTTACAAAATATCTCAACCAAATGATATGGATGCTCCACAAATATCTCCAAGTGATGAGTTGTTTCTTTTTACTTTGGCATGCTCTTAGAACCAATCTGATTAGGAAAGGCATTACGTGCTTAAGAAACTATCTGTGTAATAACAACAACTCCCAAAACCTTAATTCATAAAAATCGGTAAAGGGACTGAAATGTAATCTTGTAACAATAAGCTTCAGCATACCATCCAAACCTGAAACATCCCATACATTGGTTTTATGATAAAAACTAGCTTAAGAAAGTAGTTCCAATGTCAAATTATAAGTATAATTGGACAAAGAAAGTGACAAGTGAAAAATGACATGCTTAGGTGAATAAGGGTTATTACAATAATAAGATATGATCTTGTTAGTCAAAAAGGGATAAAATAAATAGGAAAATAGGTAGGAAAAATATGATAATTCCATGACACAACATCTCTCTCCAACTTAAGCTTATGCATGTTCTCATGTAAACTGATGCCACTGACGCCTGACATGATGAGAGTGAAGTTGTTTGAGGTTGTATTTTCCTACTATCTCTTCACCTTTGTGGTGAGCTCCAGTATTGTAGCAATAATGCTACAACTCCTGAGGCTTCCTGTCTCTCATTTTATCAACCCGGTTGTTCGTACAAACTTGGAAGCGACGGTGCTATATGCACAAGTACTAGATCCTGTCGCAGCTGTCACTTGGTCAGCTGGCACAAGTCTGTTAGGGCTCAAGCCAACTTCTATAGGCTCACAGAAGAAGCTTTATCAATGATGGATGAAAGCTAGCTCAAAGGAGACTAAGCTAATTGACAAAAATGAACTAAAAGTAAATCAAAGCATGTAACCCTAGAAACCCTAATTTGACTAGTCTAATCTCTATAAATCAATGAGGATGAGTAATACTTCTACCAATGCTGCTACTACAT